>JAASGU010000281.1:0-25599 GCA_023334365.1 Globisporangium acanthophoron
CGCGAGTTGGGTGCGTTCGGATGACCACGTCGGCTCGTGTGCTTCTCGCTGCTGACACGGTTGGGATGTGAATAATCACTGTTGCTGGACGACCCGACAGCGCTGGCGCTCGGTGTGGGCAACAGCGTCGCTGGACTCGCAAGTATCCTGAACACCCTCCTGAGTCCGTATCTCGCGAATCAGTTCGGGACGCCGTTTGCGCTCTGGTTCGGGGCGACGGCGTGCGTCGCGTCGCTGCTGGCGACCATGTTGCTAATTCCGATCGACCGATCTGTGCGAACAAAGGTCTCAGACTCGCTTCCGAACGGTAAACCCATGCTACCACATACGAACAGCAGCGTGAGGATCAGCGACGTCAAACACTTCGGGTGCGTTCTGACGGTTGAGACTGACGAATCCATAGCTGCGAGCCTGGAGCAAGCAGAGCCTGCTCTTATATCTGACCGTGGGTCACCCACATGTTGTTCTGTGCTCGGACCCTGTTCAGCCTCGTCTTCTGGATGATCCTCGTAGCGAGCGTGTCCATCTGGGGCTCGACCATTCCTTTTCAGACTGTATCGGCTAGTGTGCTGTTGGAGCGCGACTTCTTTCGACGCCCGCCAACAGGATGCAATCGCTGCGGCGAAGGCAACTATGCTAGCTACACCGACTGCCACGAGGTGGTTCCGTCGTGTCCGCCGTCTCCACCGTTCGCGTGGCCACTCCCGAAGATCTCAGCGAGTTGCCAGATCACGCGAGCGATCGACCAGCTATACTGCAGCACAGAGCCGCCGTACATCGCCGACAGCGAGATCAACTGCGATAACCCGATCTGGAAGCAAGGAGCAAAGACGCAGCTGTACTGCGAGAAGAAGATCGAAGCCGAGCAGAGCGCGTCTCGGGTCATGAGTCTGCCGGCGCTCATCTCGCTCTTCGCGTCTCCGCTGTTCGGATACGGCGTCGACCACGCGGGGAACCGAGCAGTCATCGCCATCGCCACGAGCTTCTTTGTCACGCTCTCGCATCTCGGCATCATATTCCCAGGTGTCTCGATCTGGCTGCTTCTCTTCATCCAAGGGATCGCGTCGTGCTTGTACTTCGCCGCGATCTGGCCGTCGATCCCATGTACGATTTGATGCTGCGAGCCGAATCGAGTTTGGTTGGAGGATCGTACTCGCATGCTGACACAACTGAACGTGTGGTGTGTGTGTTGTAGATGTGGTCGAAGAACACCACGTGGGGAGCGCGTACGGGGCGATCATTTCACTCGCAGTGCGTGTCGATTACTTGGTCGGTGTCTCTTTGACGCTGCACAGCATCTGACTGACACATGTTGTCTGTCGGATGGCTGTAGAACTTGGTGCTGGCAGTGTTGCCTATGGCGGTGGCAGCCATGTACCGCATCGACGAGAAGTATCTCCCGAACGCTCAGCTCTTGCTGTCCGGAATCGGGTTCTGCGCGTTTGTGGCGTCGTGCTTGATGCTGCACTTCGACCAGCTGGACGACCACGCGCTGAACCCACCGACGCCGAAGGTCCTGACGAAGGCGCAAGCAGTAGCCCAGTCGTTCGAGGAGACCGACTTCCTGTTGGACTTTCACGACCATTTCCACAACCAAGAAGAACTCTCCAAGCCGTCGCGAACGCAGCGAAGCCATAGGGATTGACGAACCCAGCTCTGTTCGCTCTTCACGCGGAGAGCCGTCGTTCATCAAGTGTTGCGTGGGCAGACGGGAACGAGGGTCGATACCCGTGCTATTCCTCGATAATGCAGTCATCAGCAAGGCTCCTGGAGCTAGTCTACGAGCTACTTCCACTCGGGTTTGTCGCTGGCTCGGGTCGCAGCAAGCTGCTGCTGCTTGAGCGCTTTGGTCAGCGACACGCTACGTGCGATCCGCTGGACATACGCTGGTGCCTCGATGGTGCGCGGCTTGAACGTGCACTCGGCAAACTCCTCGAGCTCTTTCTCCTGAACCGCGCGTCGCTGCTTGATGGTGTGCGCTTGGCTCTGTTGGTGGATGCGCTCCAAGTACGTGTCGGGGCTCGTGAGAATCTTGAGCTTGCCTTCGTGGCGCTCTGAGACGCGGTTGAGCTGCGGGCGAAATGTGAGCGCCGCCATCTCTTCCTGCTCCATCTTGAGCTTCATGAGGCGCTGCGTGGTCTCGCGGCGCAGCAGATCTCCTCGGCTCAGCTCGGTCACCGACCGGCCCTTCCGCTTCGTGCTCGTCTGGTTGATCGCCGGCTTGAACGTGCAGTGTGGGTCCTGTGCGCAAGTAGGCAGCAGCAGCAGTGCGGTACAAGAAATTGAGTTCGTCAGTGCAGACTTCTAGCGGAGCGAACGACCTCACGAAGCAGATCGAAGCACCGTACCGAGACACGGACTGACTTGTTCTTGACGTCGGCGTGCTCCTTACGCAGCGCGTACTTGGTGATCCGCTCGAGGAAGTCGCCCTTGCGGCCATTCTCCATCATGTCGAGCGACTTCTTGTTGATCGTGGGCTTGTGCGTCGGGAGCAAGTGCTGCTTGGTCGCCTCGATCTTCTTGCGGCGCGCTTCCTCGTGGAACTGCTGACGCTCGAGGAAGTTGTCGAGCTGTCTCGCGCGCTCGTCCTTCTCGTTGCCGTCATTGCGGATGCCGTCTGCCGACCGAGGACGCTGCTGCTGGCGCTGCTTGGCTGTGCGCTTGGTATCCGTCGCAAGTGACCTACCCCGTCGGGGACTGAGACTGCGGATGTAGAAGTCGTCCTGACTGCGGCGCGGAGACGCCAGTGAGCTCGCCAGGTCGCTGTCCGTGTCGCGGCTGATATCGTCGTCGGTCAGCGAGCCTGTGCGTCGCCGCAGTCGCCCCGACTTGACCGGACTGTCGGGTGTCGTCATGCAGCAAGGGCGACTGAGGCGCTCGTAGATGTCTTGCTGCAGATAGAGCTGCGCCGAGACCATCTCGGTGCTGATCGGGTTCACCTTCGGAGAGAACGTGCACTGCTCCAGCTCCTTCGCGGTCGATTCCATCGCGGCCGCAGTGAGCGACGGCGACGGGGTTTTCTGGACGTCCATGTACTTGGCCTTGACTTTCTCCGTGAGCGCGCTCGCGCGGTTGATCTTCGGCTTGAAGGTGCACTCGCGCTCGAGGTCAGCCTCTTCCTCGGCTTTCACCCGCTGCGCGAGTTCTTCGCGCGCCTTGTAGTTGTCAGCCTCCTGGTACAGCCGCTCCGACACCTCGAGCGGCGAGCTCGTGTACTCCTTCGCCGACCCCCCCTGTCGCGTGCGCAGTTTCGCCGCGACTTTCGTGGACTTGGGGTTCACCTTCGGAGCGAACGTGCACTCGTCGAGCTCGGACTGGAGTAGCTGCTGCTTCATTTGCTCGCGGACCGCGTCTTTCTGCGACTTCCAGCGAGTCACGCGCGCGTGGAAGGCGTCGTCGCCGCCAGAGGTGTTGTTCGTGGCGCCGGCGGCGATCTTGGAGCCTTTTCCCGTGAGGTTGCCTGCGTGGCTAGCACCACCCCCACCACCACCTGTAGGTCCCGCTCCGTCGATGTCTTCGCGGAAGTGCTCTGTGAAGTCGATGAACCCCTGCTCGTTCGAGCCTGGCGGGTCGTCGCGGTTCTCCGAGTCTGACGCGTACTGTTGCTGCTGGTTGAGTGCTGTACGCTGGGGATTGTACTCGTACTGGTCGTCTCCCCTAACTTGGTCAGGGCTCGTGGAGACACCAAAGGCTTGCGAGTCGAGCATCCGGATCGACGAACTTGCGTTCGTTGGTTCTTCGACTCCGAAGACGCGCTGCTGAGAGAACGCGAATAAGTTGGAAGCGACCGATACAGAGGCAGCGGCTGAGGGCTGATGGCTCCCAAAGAGCTGCTCGCCAGGTAGCGGTAGGTGACGCTGCTGCTGGACCGACTGGTTCGTTTGAGAGAAGAGGAACGCAAGACTAGGAGCTGCTGTCGTCGCTGATGCGTTGCTCGGTTGGGCTGCAGCCGCATTGCCGCGCTGTTTGGTCGCCATCCACTCCTGTACGCTGAAGCGCTGGGCTTTGTCGTGCGAGACCCCGGAGGCGAGGAACTCGGCATCGCTCTCGACTATCGGAGCTACTCCCGTGCGACCGAAGTTGCCGGGAACCGAAGCAGCGCGTGTTGATTCAAGCTGCTCCGACGCAAGGGCTGCACCTCCGCTCGTCGCGGTGGAGAAGTGCGCGGGTGCTGCTTGGTGTTGCATCGATGCTGGAGCCACCGGTGCAGCTCCATAGGACGGCGCTGAGAACAGCTGAGATGTCCCTGTGCGAGCCGCAGTTGAAGTGGAGAGCCCCATGTTCCCAAACGCCGACATTGGCGTAGCTTGCATGGTAGTCGACAGCGAGAGCGGCACTGGGGGCGGAGCCGACTGCGACGACGATGAGGGCGGCATCATCGTTGCGTTTGGTGGGGCGCTCCGAGTCGCTTTCGCCTGGAGCCTGGCGATCTCCTGGAAGAGCTGTATCTTGGAGATCTCGCCGCTCTTGAGCTGCTGCATGAGTCCCGAGACCGCCGAGCTGTGTGGCGACGGCGGAGTGTCCATGGGGATGTCTTGCGCGTGTCACGGAGGGAGGCGAGCGAGGTGCAAAAAGCAGGAAGCGGCGTCGGCGGCTTCTTGATGTGGTGTGCTTGTTTCTAATTCCGCACTCATAAGAAACGAAGACATCGGAGACATCGGAGACATCGGAACATGGAGCGAAGCAGACATCGAAGACACGGCCTCGTGATGTCCGTGATGGGCGTCGAGATCAAGGCAGCGCATCGTGGAGCGGTGGGCAGATCGCGGGCGGCGTCGGGCTGACCAAGTAACATGGAGCATCCTCAGACAACAAGAGGAGTCGCTCCAGTAGACCACGGTTGTCATCACGTGAAGAAGACATCGGGGAGACACCGCCATCGCCATCGCCACCCACCGCCATCTGCTCGAGCCGGACATGCCACATGCCAGCTCCAAGTTGAAGCTGCGATGCCTACCATTTCCCTTGATTTCCTGATTTTTGACACGAAGGCGATGATGGCTCTGCGGCTCGTGATCGCCATCACCGCCCTCAGCGCCTACTGCGCGCAGGCGGCCGTGGTGATCAACACGTGGCCGTTCACGAGCGCCACGCGCGCGGCGTTCGCGGCGCTGACGCCGGCGTCCCCAATGAGCCACTTGGACGCGGTCACCGCCGGCTGCGCGCGCTGCGAGGCGGAGCAGTGCGACTTCACCGTCGGCTTCGGCGGGAGCCCCGACTCGCAGGGCGAGACGACGCTCGACGCCATGCTGCTCGACGGGTCGACGATGGACATGGGGGCCGTGGCGCAGCTGCGCCGCGTGAAGCCCGCGATCCGCGTGGCGCGCGCCGTGCTGCACCACTCGGCGCACAGCGTGCTGGCGGGCGACGGCGCGCTCGCGTTCGCCAAGATGATGGGCTTCGCCGAGACGCCGCTCGACACGCCCTACTCGCGCGCGTTGCACGCGCAGTGGCTGCGCGACCGCTGCCAGCCCAACTACTTCCGCAACGTGGCGCCACCGCAGAACGAATCCTGCCCGCCGTTCAAGCCCGTCGCCATGGACTCGAGCGACCGCCGCAGTCGACAGCGCGAGGCGGACCGCGCCGCACAGCAGCTGGTCGCGCGCGAGAACCACGACACAATCGGGATGGTGGCGCTGAGCGCTGCAGGGGACATGGCAGGTGTGACGGAACTGAATAGATGTCCGGCCGGTCGTGAGCTTCGTGACGACTGACGCGGACTCTCGCGTGACGTTCCTGAGCAGCCGGGACGAGCTCGAATGGCGCGAGCCACAAGATCGCAGGGTACGTGCGGTCGATAGACTTGCAGCAGGTGCTACTAGAATGGCTGGCTGACTGACGAGTGTTGTGTCGTGCGACTGCAGTCGCGTGGGAGACGCCGCAATCCCTGGAGCTGGCGCGTACGTGGACTCGAGCATCGGTGGCGCCGCAGCAACGGGGGACGGTGACGTGATGATGCGGTTCCTACCGGCGTTCCACGCGGTCCAGGAAATGGCGAAGGGCGTGCACGTGCGTTCTCTGGGCTCTTTTGCCTTGATGTGCTGCCGCTGCAGTGCTGCAGCGTCGAGTCTTGCTGATCACTGTCTTGGATGATCCGCAGCCTCGCGTCGCGTGCGAGCATGCGCTTGCGCGAATCGCGACCAAGTACCCGGACTTCAAAGGCGCGATGGTGTGTCTGAACCGCATGGGCGAGTACGGCGGCGCGTGCTACGGCTGGGACTTCTCCTTCTCGGTGCAGGCGTCGGGCATGAGCGAACCGCAGGTCGTTGCTGTGACTCCTCTCTCGCTCGAGTGAGTACTGCACGGCGTCGGAGGAGCTCTTCCTTCGTCCAGGAGCGCTGTCGTCATCACGCGTGTCTGACAAAGTTGAGCACCACCTGGGCGTCACGGCCACGGAGACGACGCAACGCAAGACACACGAGCAGATCAAGCAAATGGGAACCGTATTCATATGCGGCGTTCGGAAGAGACCTTCCGCAAGGAGGAGAGAGGCGAGAGTGAGCGAGTGCGGGAGAGTGAAGAGAGACCCTAGCACTGCGGATGAACTGCTACTATTACTACCCGTCGCGGCAGCCAGCGCCTACAAGAAGTAGGGCACCAGCGCGCGCTGCGAGAGGTTGTCCGACGACTCGGCGACCTGCAGCGAGCACAGCACACAGAGTGGTCAGCATGGCAGCCATGACACTCGCAACACCGCAGCACGCACCTCTCGGAAGAGCTTGAACTCGCGCTCGAGGTTCTCGTCGAACGACAGGATCGCCGCGACGTTCCCGCAGCGATAGCAGTAGTTCGGCGCCGACCAGACCGTCACGAGGCTCTTCTCCGGGAACATGTACTTGTAGCCCTCCTGCACGAGCTGGTGCGCGCGGCAGATCAAGTCGAGCCCGTTGATCTGGTTGAACTCGGCCGTGACCTTGGCGCCGAAGAGGTAGCCCGCGCCGCGCGGACTCATCGCCCACGTCTCGATGTCCTCCGGGTCCGACCACATGAGGTCGCAGAACGAGCCCTCGTGCGGGATCTCCTGCTGGCGCTCTATTGTGCGGATCTGGTCGAGCGTGCGGATCTCCGGCGACAGCCCGCCGTGCACGCACAGCACGCGGCCGTCGATGACCGCCGCGAGGTTGAGGTAGTCGAACACGTCCGTGCAGTACTTCCACGGGTTCGCGTTGCCGTACTTGCGCACGCACTCCTCGTAGAAGCCGTACACCTGCGTGATCTGGCGGCACTCGTGGTTACCGCGCAGCAGCGTGATGCGGTCCGGGTACTGCGCCTTGAGGCACAGCAGCAGCTCGAACGTCTCCACGCTGTTGTGCCCGCGGTCCACAAAGTCGCCCTGCGGAGCAGAGAGCGGGGAAATGTGATGATGCAGAACATGTGTGAGTCCATGAATACGCGTCCATAGACATGGACGACATGCACGGGAGCCGCACCATAAATATGTAGTTGGTGGTCGGGAGCTCGCCGCCGCAGCGGAAGAGCTCGAGCAGGTCGAAGAACTGGCCGTGGATGTCGCCGCAGACCGTCACGGGCGAGCTCACGGCCACGACGTTCGACTCCTCGATCAGCAGCTGCTTGACGATCTCGCACACCTGCTTGAGCTCCTGCTCGCTCAGCAGCTTCCCCGCGCGCAGGTGCTCGATCCACTGCGCGGGGCCGCCGCCGGCGCTCGTCACGGGCGGCGCCGCCGTGAGGTCGTTCGCGCTCGAGGTCGTCATTCTAGAACGCGGCGGGCGGGCGGCAGCGCAGAGAAGGGAGGAGGAGGGTCAGGGAGCGGATCACACGCACGCTTCGCTTCTCGCGCTCGATCGGTTTTCTGAAAATGACAGCGTTCTTTTGTTCCCTCCACGTATTTTACAAAGCGCTAGTGAAAAAACCCCCGAGATTTCACGGTACTATTACAGTACAGCGATGCTTTATCTTTTTCACTTTTTTTTCAAACCTGTAGAGGTGTTTGACTTTACTCAAGTATACTGAGAGAAAGCGCAAAGCCTCAATATACTGGATGCAGCGCAGACGTGTGCTCAAGCGCTCATGTGCTCAAGCGCTCCTGCTGCACGCGCGTGTGCTGCCACGCAGCACGAACTCTTCTTCGACGCTCGTTATCCGCATGCTTGCTAGCGACAAAAACGAGGGAAGCAATGCGCTGCATTTTTTTTAGCGCCAATATCCCGCCGACCGACGATGCCGATGACGACGACGGCGCAGGATGCGGGTGCTGCCGCGCCGTCGCCGCCGCCGCGCAACGCGTCCGTCCGCCTGACGCTCGCGCCGTCGCCGAACGCCGCGAGCCGCGCGAAGCGCGAGTCGTTCCCGCGCTCGCAGCTCTGGACGTGGCGACACAATGACGCAGGAGGCGACGACGCGACGCGCACTGCTGACGGCGGCGAGAAGGACGATCTGATCGAGAACATGCTGCGCGAGTGCGCGCCAACCGTATCCGCGCAGATCGGAGGTGCGGCGTCCGCCCCAGGGACCCCTGTGGTGCACTCGCGGCGGATACAGCACCACCACCCGCTGTTGCCGCACCAGCCGTCGCTGATGTCGTCCGTGTCATCGTCGACTTCGTCGGTGACCGCTCCATCGAGTCAGCAGCAACAACAGCAGCAACAGCAACAGCAGCAGCAGCAACAGCAGCAGCAACATCCGTTCCTGGCGTCCAGACGCCGCATCCAGAAGAAGGACTCGTCGCAGCAAACGCTCCGCGGTGGTGGAACAGGAGGCTCCGAGTCCGGCCGCGCGCTGCTCGGGTCGGCGGGTGAGGGCTGGCGCGCGTACAAACTTGCGCATCGCACGAACAAGCTGATTGCAAAGACGCGGAAAGCGGCCGACGTGCTGACGAAGGAGCGAGACGGAGCGGGTCACAGCAAGAAGAAGCAGCGCGACGGCGCTGACGGCGAGGACCACACAGACGACGATGGCGATGGCGATGACGACGGAGCTGACGACGATGCAGAGCAGGGCGAACTGGATGCTGCCGCTGAGAAGCCTGATAAGAGCGCGTCCGCCGAACACGCCGCGGCGATGGTGAGGTTCACGCGCGAAGTCCTAGACGCAGACGACGATGACGGCGACCTCCCAGCTGCCAGCAGCGACAGCAGAACACGCCGACTGTCGGCGACGGATGATGAAGCGAAGCCGCTGGACGGCCCCGCGTTCTGGAACATCTACAAGACTAGCGCGACGTGCAAGCGCTCCGGCTCGGCGCGTGGCAGATACATTGAGCATTGCGAGAAGGACTCGTTGCTCGTGCTCCCCGTGCTGGACCTGGAGAAGCCAACTCGCTACGACCGCACGACGAAGGCGCTCCGCTTCGACAACTACTACTTCGGCGACCAGCGAGCCGAGGCGTTTGGAGACGCGCTGCGGATCCTTCCAGTCCAAGTGAAGAACCTGTCGCTGAAGAACGTTGGGATCTCCGGCGGCGGATCCGCGGCGATCCTCGACGGCATCGCGCTGCGCGACCTCCGCGATCTCAACTTCTCCGAGAACCGCATTGGGACAAAGGGGACGCTCAAGCTCTTCAAGAGCCTCCAGGACCCGCACTCGAACCTCAAGACCCTCGACCTGGGCAACAACCATCTCGGCGACCAGGCGGTGAAGCTGCTCATCGAGTGCTTGCTGAACCGCTGCACGCTGGAGCACTTGGACCTGCGGCGCAACCAGATCTTCCACGCGGCGAGAGCGATCGGCGAACTACTGCGGATCACCACGCCACTCAAGTCGCTCAACTTGTCGTGGAACAACATCCGGGGCGAGCCCGCGCAGTACCTGGCGAAGTGCATGATGGAGAACCTCACGCTGACCCACTTGGACCTGTCCGACAACACAATGGGGAACAACGGCAACGCGGACGCAGAGCTCGGTGCGTGTCTGGCAACGAACAGGTCGTTGAAGCACTTGGACGTCTCGAACAACCGCATCCACGGCAAGTCCGTGCTGATCTATGTCAACGGGCTGCAGCAGAACACGGTGCTGGAGACGCTCGTGGTGCGCGGGAACCCGATCGGGAGTCTGGGAGCGGAGGCGATCCTGCGGGCCGTCGCTGCAGGGTCCATCACCAAGTGCCAGTTTGATATCGGCGAGTGCAACCTCGAGATCCAGGAGAGCAGCCAGCAGACGCTGATCTACGGGGGTGGCATCTTCACGCTGAACCTTGCCGAGCGCTCGGACGTAATCTTGCTGCGCGAGTTGCTGCTGGTGTGCTGGAAGAACAAAACGGAGATCACCGAAGCTGTGCACAATGGCGCACCGTTCGCGTTCAATCGGAAGGACGAGCGAGCGTTCCTGAGCTCGATCCCGTCGAGCGGGACGATGCTGCTCAAGATCCAGCCGAACTACGACCGGCACGAAGAGATGATACCCGCGAGCGGCTTCGAGCAGACAGTGAAGCTCATGGCGCGTTCGTTTGGACAGATGAAGGAAGACGAAGAAGAGTCCAAGCTGTTCTGCATCCGGCTGCTCGCTGAGGAGTACTTGTTCACTGTCGACCAGGTGAACGCGCTGCTGAGTCTGTTCCAGGCACACACATCGCAAGTGGAGAAAGCCACTGCGGCAGCGGCACTGATCCCGCAGATCCACCAAGCTACTAGCACGGCGGCGGTGAAGGAAGAGGTGTACGACTGCGCGTCGATGGAGACCCCGGAGGAGTTCTTCGAGGACAAGGACAAAGACGGCAAGATCGACGTGTGCGGCGACATCTGCATGGTGCTCGGGCTGAAGAACCTGTCGGATGTCGAGCAGAGCTACGTGGAGCAGAAGGTCGGGAAGTGGATCTCGTTCAATGCGAGCAACCCGACAGGCAGGTACCAGCTGAACATGACGAGCTCCATCGACCGTCGCATCCTCATGCGCATTCTCGAAGTCAACAAGTACGAGAAGAGGCTTCGGCAGCAGTGTAAGCTGCAGGACACGTCGCAGCACGGCGAGAAGGCGCAGCCGCTGGAGGGGAGCTTCCGCAACATGAAGCTCAACCACCGGCCAGTCGTGATGGACGCCGCGTGGCAGTTCCCCCGTCTCGGGATCCTCGAGTTCGACTTTGTGATGACGCGGCGGCCGTACGCTGTTTGCACAGCGCTGAACGACGCGGCGTTTGAGAAGTTCCTGAAGGAGTTCAAGCAGCTGGACGTGAGCGCGGAGCTCAAGCTCGTCGGACTCCGCTCGGTCTCGACGCTGTACTACTTCACGTGCAGCCAGACGCAGCGCGTGATGGAGTACTTTGGGACGTTCGAGCGCGACCCGAAGACCGGGAGCCTTTTGCGTGCTGAGGTGTTCGTGATCTTGTTCAGTAGGACTGTGGACGAGTGGAACTTCGCGGAGGCGCTAGCGCTCCTGGACCTCATCACGAAGACCCAGGTGCTCGACAGGATCGGGTATCTCAACTGCTTCCACCCGATGCAAACTAGCGAAACGTACGAGCACCTGCTGCTCGACGCCTTCGACCAGCGACAGCTTGTCCTCGTGCTGATCAAACTCGCAGCGAGCGGAGAAGCCGAGCTGACGAACGTCGTGCTCAACAACGACACTGCAGTGGAGAGCGACGTGTGGAGAACCTGGACGAGCGACGACAAACTGCCGCCGCGGGGCAGTCTCAGCGTGTCGATGCGGACGACGCAGATGTTCCAGTCGGAAGCGCAGCTCCCAGCCTCGAGCTACCGCAAGAAGCTGATACAGTCGCTCTTGCTCAAACCTGAGAGCAAGGCGCAGGAGTTGGTGTTACTGCAGTAGACCGCGTTCGTTGGAATGGAACGGTCAGCGTCGCATCCACTAGGCTCGCACGTTGCATCGAACGGAACAGCACTGTGGACACCACTTGCCTTGCTGATCGGATAGCCTGAACACACGCTCGTCTGTGCGATCCAGCGACCTACTTGCGAGCCAGGACAACCAGACGCGTTGTGACCAGAAGTGTCGACGCTACGATCGTCGCCACCGCAGCCAGCGCGATCTTGTCCTCGTAGAGCTCGCATAGGCGATCTCCGAAACTGAACGATGCCGGGAGCTTGGTTGGTTGGGGAAGCATGGCAGGCACCTCTGTCTCTCCTTGGACACCGACACTCGGAGCCTTCGTCTTCGTCTTCGTCTTCTTGTACTTGGACTTGGATCCGCTGCTGCAGCAACCAGAGCCACCGGAGCCACCGCAGCACCCGGACTTGCCAGAGCCACCTCCTCCACCGCACCCCGAGCCGTTCCCACCGCAGCCAGATCCTCCGGACGAGCAGCCTCCAGAAGACGGAGCGCACGTGTCCTCGAGATCCTCCTCGCAGGTTCCGCACCCACCGTCGCCCCCACACGACGCCGACGACGCCACGTCTACAATCGACAGTAGCTTCGCTTGCTCGGTGAGCGACTGGCGTCCTCGAGCAAGGATCTCGTCTCGGATCGCCGCGGCAGCTTCAGTCGCAGGCTCAGACCGACTCACCACGACGCCGTTGACGTGAAAGCGCGAGGAGGAGACGATCTCCACTTGCGCGGTGCAGCCGACCAGCGTGTCGTCGCGCTTGAGCAGCACCTTTGTATAGTTCTTCGTGTGCGCGACCGTGTGCTTATGGTCGTCTGACACCTCCGTGTTGATCCAGACCTGCACGAGTGCACGCGCGGCGCAACCTCAGCCCACCGCACAAGCACCAATCATATCAAAGACAGAGACAGAAAGAGAGACGCAGCGCACCTTCTGCGTAGTGCCCACGAGCGACGGGTACGGGTTAAAGCTCTCAAAGAGCTTCGTGAGCTTGCGGCTCCGGTTCTTGACCACCTGCGTCGGCACGCGCTTCATCTTCGCAGCCGGCGTGCCCGGGCGCGGGTAGAACTGCGAGATGTTCATGATGTGGAAGCGGTACTGCTCGACGAGCGCCAAGGTCTCGCCAAAGTCTTCCTCGGACTCGCCCGGGAAGCCGCAGATGATGTCAGTCGCGAGTGTCAGTCCCGGCACCTTCTCCAGGAGAACGTCGGCGACCTGACGGAAGTCGCCCGACGTGTACTCTCGGTTCATCGCGAGCAGCACAGCATCGCTCCCAGCTTGCACTGGCACGTGGAGGAAGCTGTATACAGCGTCGTGATTCAGAGCCTCCGCGACGGCGTCGAGGTGCTCGAGGATGTACGGCGGGTTGGTCATGCCCACGCGAAGCATGACGCCGTCGGGGATGACCGCGATGACTGCGCGCAGGAGGGTCGGGAGGTCTGTGCCGATGTCGATGCCGTACGCCCCCGTGTCCTCCGACGACAGCCAGATCTCGGTCACCCCCTCGCTGATCACGCTCTTCGCGCGAGCGACGATCGCGTCGGGCGTGTAGCTCCCCAGCTTCCCGCGCGCGTGGCGCGTCTTGCAGTACGTGCACGCGCCGAGGCAGCCGGTGCTCAGCGGGATGATCTCAACCATCGGGTTCTTGCGGATCTTGGGCAGGTCGAGCTCCGGCAGGCGGTTCTTCGCGAGCAGCCGCACCGTGTGGCCCTTGAGCGTCTCCTCCACGACCTCCACGACGCGGTCGACCTGCTGGATGCCGACGATGCTGACGCCCTCGAGCCCCTTGATGTGGCGATCCGCCTGCGGCACGCAGCCCGCGACCACGACCGCCTTGCCCTGGCTTCTGCCCTTGTCCACGAGGTGCATGAACGCCGCCTGGGACGGGTCCTTCACCGTGCAGCTGTTGAGCAGCCTGCATGCGCCACACAGAGTTAGCATCCCCAACACCCATCGCCTCGCTCCGCTCTGCTTTCTTTTCTCTCAGTGCGCACCAGAGCTGCGCCTCGTTCGCGTCCTGCGTGAAGCGGTAGCCGTAGCTCGCGAGAACACCCTGCATGTACTCCGAGTCGCTCACGTTGTGCGAGCAGCCGTACGTCTTGAGCCTGCGTCCAGAGACCACGTCATTCAGCGCTGACATCACCAGCGCTAGCAGCAGCAACAACAGCAGCAGTGCGATACCAGATGCGCTGCGTGCCCGGGACGCTCGCCGCCGCCGCCGCCTCCTCCTCGGCAGACTCGGGGCTGCGCGCGTGCTGCTTGGGGGCTACGATGGCCGCCCGAGGAGCCACTGCCGCACGTGCGAGCTCTTCCTCGCCCACCATGTCCTCGATGTCGTCTAGGTCGGCGCCCATTGTGCGTGCGGGTTGCGGGTGGTTGCTTGCGGGAGTGAGCTTCTGGTCGGTGGTGGTCGGTGATCCAAATGCTGAACTTTTGATGAAAGCATACAAACACCAAGTGATACAGCTGCAGTCCCTGAACGCACCGAAACAGGATCGAATGCTGGTGCTGGTGTCAGTGGAGCACGCGAGAGTCGTCAAGTGTGCCAAGATGGTGGCGTCTCGGTTCTGGTTCGGCTGGCGGCAGCGCCCGAACGTCAAGGACCTCGGATCGACACACACGGCAAAAGTCTCAGACAGTCCCTGAACTCTCGCCGTCGTCCTTGCATCATACAAGTATTGCGTCGGCACATGATGGGTGAACCGATCTTGACGAGAATCGGCAGCACATGAACGTGCCACTCGATCTGAGGGTCGCCAGCCACGTGTTGCGAACGCAAGCGCCAAGCACCTCTGACGAATTGATGCCTGTGATTTACCGTATCTACACGCACCAGGATCTCCTTTCCTTCCCCCCAGCCTCGCCCTCATTCATGCGAGAGCATCCGTGATCACCCTGTGGTTCAGCTTCCAAGTCCAGTTTTTCAGCCCCCACGGCCGCCTCCAGCCTTCAGCCGGCCGAACCGATGCGGGTGAGAAGCGGCAGCGCGCTTACACGAACTTGCAGATCACCGTCGGCACGCGGAAGACGTCGCCGTTGTCGTCCGAGCACGACGTCTGGAACTGGATGTACTTACGGCTGCAGTCCACGAGTCCCTGGTAGCGCGCCTCGACCCACGCGCGCAGCGGCAGCTGCAGCTGCGCGGCGTACAGCTCCTTCAGCGCCTTGCCGAACGCGTTGCGGTCGTAGAGCATGAGCCCGCTGACATTGCGGAAGCGCACGTCCTCCTTCGCCTCGCTCGTGTTGCCCATTTCCGCGACGCTGTGGAAGAGCAAGTCGCAGTTGAGCTCCGTGCGCTCCTTGAACTGCTCGAGGAAGTCGCCCAGCGTCGCCTCCGACGATAGCTCGATCAGCGTCGAGTCCCACTTCGTGAACCCCGGCGGCTTGCACTTCACCTCGCTCATCTCCACGACATCGTACTCGTCCTTGGCTTTCTCGGGCGGCGCCGGCTCCTGCAGCAGGTACATGTTGAGTCCGAGCGAGTTCGACGAGTCCTTGAACGCCTCCAGATCCTTCTGCTGCAGCAGCTTGAGCAGCTCGATCATCGCGAGACCCGTCACGGACGCCGTCGTCGTCGCGATCGCCGGGATGATCTTGCCCGCGATCATCTTGCACTTGTGGCGCGACGCCTGGCGGATGCGGTAGTTCAGCGCACGCAGGTTCGACGCCGCGTAGATGAAGTCGATGTGGAAGTTCATGTCCTGATCCTTCTCAAAGTCTGCCGGCTCAAACGTAAGACCCGTCAGGTCCAGCGCCTCGAGCTCAGCCAGCAGCGAGATCAGCTCCTCGCGGTCCGACTCGTTCGAGTTCTTGAGCTTCTCCTCTTCGAGGCGCTTGATCTCGTCCGCGTCCGCAGCGATCTTCTCCTCCGTCGGCTGCCACGCCGGCAGCGAGTAGCTGCGCTCCAGAGACTCGAACGTCGCTGGCTCCCTCCACTCCGAGTCGGCAGGGACGAGCTTCTCCTCCGGCGGCGGCTGGATGCCGTAACACACCGCCAGAATGTTCGCCGTCGCGCGCACAAAGTTCAAGTGCAGCGGGTCTTGCGCGTCGAATGCTTCCACCGCGTGCGGGAAGCGCTTGGCGCCAGACCAGAAGCGCTCACCCGAGTTCGTCAAGTGATCCTCGGGGAAGTTGTGGATGAGCTGCAGGATGCGGTCGCGGAAGCGCGACGCCAGCAGGTCCACCGCGAGCTCCATGCACTTCTCAAAAGTGATGCCCTTCGCAGTCTCGAGCGTCGTCTTCAGGTCGCGCAGGCGCTCCAGCTCCTGCACGATCGCGGCTTGCGCGACCTTCGGGTTCGGGTTCTCGAGCGTCGCCTGCTTGATCTTGGCCAAGTACTCCCCGCGGTGCTCGACGAACTTCTTCGCTTCCGCCGCCGGCACGACAAACAGATCCTCGAACTGCGCGCGCGACCACTCGATGCAGTGCTCGATGAGCGACGGGAAGTTGCGCAGCGTGCACATGGGGATGTTGTCGTCCTCCGCGTCCTTCGGGCCGTCCGCGTAGCTCTGCGTCTTGTACGGGATCACAACCTGGACGTTGCACTTGGTTCCCAAGGTGCCACTTTCCAAGAGCGGAATCTTGTGGAACACGCACTTGCTGTCCACGTACAGGCGCGCCTTGACGTTGTCCAGCGCGTTCGTCACGACGTCCAGGTCGGTCCAAAAGTCGTCGTTGAACACGTTCTCCGTGTGCGGCGCGACGAGCTGCTCGAGCGTCTTTACCTTCAGCGACGCGTTCATCTGGAGCACGGCGTTCGTGGCAGCGACCGACTTGGGCTGTCCGACATTGTGCTCGCGGAAGAGGAACTGGCGGTTCAGGTTGCTCACCTCGATGCGGTCGTTGTCCGTGACCGTGACGAGTCCCTTCTCGCCGCATGCAAGCCCGATCATCGCAAAGTTCTTGAGGTACTCGCAACCGAGAGCGCCGCAGCCGACCAGGAACGTGCGGATGTTGCCCAGGCGCTGGTGGAACTCGAGTCCGAACGCCGTGATGATGTGGTCGTAGCGCGACCCGATCGGCTGCGCATCCATCGGACGCTCATCCGGTAGCACCTCGAACGCGTCCAGGTGCAGCCACTGCTTCAGCGGCGTGAACTTGCCCGTGAACTTGACGATCTCCTGGGCAATCACGCCGCCGAAGAACGCCGCCAGCGGGTGCAGCTCCACTGCGGCGTACAGCGCGGTCTGCTTCACGACGTCTTCGTCGAGCTCGTCCAGCTTGAACGGCTCCTTCCCCTCTTGGCGCGTCTCGTCCGACAGGTGCTGGATGCCCTCCTTCGCGATCGCGAG
This sequence comes from Globisporangium acanthophoron, assembly GCA_023334365.1. NCBI lineage: Eukaryota > Oomycota > Peronosporomycetes > Pythiales > Pythiaceae > Globisporangium > Globisporangium acanthophoron. The sequence continues at coordinate 17,029 of JAASGU010000281.1, forward strand.
CACCTCCGCCGCATGGTCATCATTGTGCGGCTCCGGGAGGTGGCCGTGGCGCTCCTCGAACTCGAGCAGACTCCACGTCGCCACGTGCAGCTGCTCGGCGCGGCCGAACTTGGCGCCGTCCGTGAACATGAGACCAAAGTCGCCGGGCGCCACCGGGTCCACGAGGTTTGCCTCGAGCGAGCGGAAGTGCATCGCGAACGGCTTCTTGTGCTGCGTGAGGATGCCGCCGCCTTCGTACGGCGTGAACTCGGACGTGTCGCCGATCTTGAGGCGGTACGGGTCGAACACCTCCACCTGCTTGCCGTTGCGGAACATCTTCTTGTTCGCGAACGCGATGCGGCGCGGGCCCATGTTGTTGATGCTCTTGTTCTCCGGGTCCGCCTTGAGCTGCATGCCCTGCACCTCGCTGATCTCAATCCAGCCGTCGTGCACCGAGTCGGGCATCTCGTGCATCTTGCCGTCCTCGTCCGGGCCGAGGATCGAGAGCACGCCGTCCTTGTCATTCGTGATGTCCGTGATGATGCGCGTGATAGGCGCCTCGCCCGTGGCGTCGTGCACGTGGAAGCTGTCGCCGTAGTCCGTGAACGCGTAGCCCATCGCACCGCGGATGTCGCAGAGGATGAAGCCGATCGTGGGCGACTGCTGGCGGCAGAAGCGGTTCCAGCGCAGCAGCTCCGAGCGCGCCGTGTGCGTGAACACGACGACGTTGTGCGCGCCGACGACCGCCTCGGTCAGTGGACCCTTGTGCACCGCGACCGCCACCATCTTGTTGAGCTCCGCGAGCTTGTGGGACACGGCGGCGGCGCGCGGGTGACCCACGTCGCTCTCCGAGAGGAAGAAGTTGGTGCCCAGGTCCTTCGGCTCCGCAATGCCGTCTGTATGCCGCCATAGATGTGCGATCGTGAGCAAGTGTAGGAGAGGGAGGTGGGAGGGGAGGAGAATCAGATCCAGGACGCACCGTCGTGCAGCGTGATGGCCCCCGGGCCCGCGAGGATCAGGTTCTTCGCGCACTCGATGCCCACGCCCTGCAGCCCCACGACGAGCACGCGCAGCTTGACGAGCTGCGTACAGCGCACGAGGCAGCGGTCAGGTTGGCTCCTGGCTCTCCTCACAGCGTAGCCTTTTTCACAGCAAGCGCACCTTGGCCATGGTCTCGAGCCCGAAGGCGCCGATCTGCCGACTGTACTTGTCCATGAAGTTCGCGTCCTTCTCCAGCTGCGTCGCCATGTTCGCTCCCCTCCTCTTCGTTCGCGGCGGCGCTGCTGCTCTTCTTGCTGCGTCTCTTTTTTCAAAAGTGAGCTTTTTTTGGCTCCCTATTTTTTGCGGCAAATGATAGTGAGCAAAACAAGGAGGCATTTACCTTGTTTTATTCACTATAAGAGTTGTGCTTTACGTAATCAACCCATGTTCATATTTTATGATTTTTGGAAACTATGAAAAATGGGTACCTAAAAGACAAATTAACAAATTTTTCAAAAATATTTGCGAAAATCTCAATGTACTGACACTAACACCGACACCGACACCGACACCGACACCGACACCGACACCGAAAACACAACTGAAAGCAACCAAATATCCGCCTCATATTTCTCTATCTACTGTTGTCGTTCTACTCGGTTTATCATACATGCGGCGCTCGCTCGCTTCAATGCCATCCACTCTACGTTTGTCAATCGCCCATCCCGTTGTCGGTCTTGTCATTCTCGGTTCGTGTCGACGCGGCCGCATCAGCACCAAGCCACTTGGTGATCTCCGTTTCATACTCTCCCCTCACCCCGCGTGCTGGTAGTGCTTGCAGTCGAAGCAGAAGCGTCCTTTCCACGATGAACTCGCCGAGCTGCAGTCCGAGCAGCTCACGCGTCCGCAGCGATCGCAGTGATACTTGCGCGAAAAGAACGGAAACGGCTCCAAACACACCATGCACTCCTGCACCTCGGCGTCCGGAATCCACGATGGTGTCACGCAGATATACCGCAGCAGCTGCCATCGCCACACAACAACAGTCGACGCGATCAACCGTTTGTCAGCAGGCAGGCGATACACCGCATCAGCAAGCAAGCAACTACAGTCAACGCACATTGGTGGCTTTCGGGTGCGTCACGACACGCGTGCCTTCTGCGTCGGGGATGTTCAGGTCCGCGCCGTGCCGCATCAGCAAGATCGCTTCATCCTCCATTCCTACCGTGGCGAAAAACAGCAACGAACGACGGTATCGTCAGCATGTGAACGCGCACCTCACCCGAGCAAGAGAACACACCGCAACGAACAGTACCTTTCTCCACACAGTAGTGCAGCGGCGTGCGCTTCAAAAAGTCGATCTTCTGCGGATCAGCCTTGTTGCGCAGGAGCTTCTCCATCAACTCTGCGCTCGATCCGCCGCTGCGCTTGATCATGGCGGACAGATGGAGCGGAGTCTGCTTGAGAAAGTTCGTCGCGTTCGGGGACGCTCCGAAGCAAAGCAGTAGCTCCATCACGCGGTCTGCCAGGTCGAACGCCAGCTGCGACGCCAAGTGCAACGCCGTGTTGCCATCGCGGTCACCGCTGTCCAGGTCCACGCGAGGCAGCACGTCCGGTCGGAAGAACAGCCCGACCATCTCCACATTCCCGCTTTTCACAGCCATGTGCAGTGGCGTGAGACCGTGTTGGTTCTCTGCGGCTTTGACCATCTCCGAGTCGTGCTCGTCGCTCGTAAGCAATGCCAGAGCTTGCTCGACATCGCCCTTCAAAACCGCGTGGTGCAGCACAGTGTTTCCGTACACATCCACCGCACCGGGTGTATCAAATACATCCGGTGGCTGCACGCGGTTCGCGAACGTCGAATGCTCGTGAACAACGCGAGGTGCTCCAGCAAGAGCAGGCGCACCACGCCCACTCGTCTCCATCCGCGCGAGCGCCGCCTCTGCTGTCTCAGCGCGATACCGAAGTCGCTCCAATTCTTCGAGCGCCTGACGGAGCATGATGTTCTCCGGTGCACGCGCCACCTCGTCGTACATCAAACTTGCGTTCGAAAACGACCGCGTGTTCAGCTCTAGCTCGTCCACAGGATCCTCCGAGTACGAGCTCGTCTCGACAGAATACGTCGCGGTCGAGTCGCGCTCAGTGTGATCCACGGGAGGAGCTCTGAGTCCCGCAAAGGACCCGAAACTCTTCTCCATCTTCTCGTCGTTGCTTTGCGAACTTCGAGGACTGCCGATCTGCGGTGGTGCCAGTAGCACTCGTCTCAAGGCACTCTTCTGGATCCACACACGCACAACACGCTGCAGAATGCACGCGGCTTCGTGACGCAGGTGACGCTGCCACGACAGCCAGCTTCGGGCTGCTTCTTGGAGGACCTTCACTGCATGATCTCGCCGACGTTTTCTTCGCCGCAGTTCGAACATCGCTTTCCAGCGCTTCTGCATGCTGAGCACGAGCGCCACCTGGCTGAGATATCGCTGACGCTGTGCACGAGCCCTCCAGTTGCTTTGGATCTTGACGATAGAGTGCACGCGCAAGCGATCTCGACGCCTCTCCAACTCGTCGAACGCGCTCTGCCGCATGAACACCCGAGTCTTGCCAACCTCCACCTGCTGAACCACCAGCTTCTTTGCCAAGTCGAGGACGTCATCTGCGCTGTAGCTGAACGCATCGCCCACCACAAGCACTCTGTACTGCTTCACAAACTCGGCGTGCGACATCCGCACCGGAAACGACTGCCGCATGATCTCGACTGCCTTGAGGACGCCCCCGTAGCGCAACTGGCTCGCCACCTTGGCGAGGTCGAACTCGTTCTTCATGCTCTTGTCGTTCGGCTTGATGCAGCGGATGTAGTGCGTCTGCGTCTGCTGGACGACCTCGATCAGCCCCGCGAGCTGCTGCTTGAATTGCGACCCGATACCCACTGCGCCAATCACGGACGACCTCCGCCGCAGCTTCGGCTGTTGCTGCTGCTGCCGCTCGGTTTCCATGAACGTGCGGAAGAGATCGGACAGTTGCGAGTCCGTGGACTCGTTCAGCACTCCGAAGAGCTCCGCGTTTGGCTGGTCTTTGTTCTTCTCGCAGAAGCCGCGCACGTCGTACTGGACTTGGCCGGCGTAGTGGTGGATCGTGAACGCAAAATCCGCTTGCTCTTTCCTTGATGCGCTGAAGTGTCCGTTCTGCTGCAGCTGCAAGTACATCTTCCGCGCGAACCCCTGGTCGCTCCCTTTCGGGATGATGCACTCCTCGTCCAGCAGCGAGAAGATGCCACTCGGACGCTGCTCGAGCATCTCGAGGCAGAGCGAGTTGTCCTGGTAGTCCACCGCGTTCCACTTGATCCCTTCCTGGATGTGCGCCTGCTGCTCCGTCAGCAGAATGTCCTGAATAAACTGGAACTGGAGCTTCTCGTTTGCGTAGTTGATGCAGAATTGCTCGAACAGATTCACATCGAACTCTTCAAAGCCGAAGATGTCGAGCACGGCGATGCACGGGAGCGACGGCGCAGTTGGGTCGCCCACGCCATCCGTCTGCTGCTGAGGCGAGTTCTTGTTGACTTTCGTCACGAGGAACTGGAACAGAAAGCCGTACAGCGACCGCGCCATCGCGTCGCGCGCGTCGCTGCATTGCGCCTGACTCAAGTTCACGAGGAAGCACTCGCCGCTGATGTTGATCTTGCGCGTCGTGAGTGCCGACAGGAACTGCTCGTGTTCCACTCCGAGCAGGTGCGCAACCGCCTCCAGGTGCTTCTCTGGTGACAATCGCGACGGCGACGACGGGGACAGACGACACGGCGCCGGCGAGCTCGAGTTCGTCTCGTCCTCGTCGTCAGTCGACGGGATGAACGACACATTCCCAAGATGCAGCAGCGCGCTCAGCGTTCTCCACAGCGATTCCTGCTCTCCAGTCGTGAACCCAAGCACCGCCATGGACTCGCGCACACGCGCGAACTGGACAGCATCTTGCACGCCATCGTTGCGGTGGAAGCAGTTCCCGCCTCTCGTGTACTGGAAGTCGCGCGCGGAGAGTCCGTCGAGCAGCAGACTCTGCTTGAGCGCGTCGTCGGCGCACGCAAGCAGCTCGTAGAACACGTGGTAGTTGCGCTCGCCCTGAGTCTGGTGAATTACGCGCACTTTCTCCAGCAGGTACGTGTCCACCGACGTCCCGACCATGGTCAGCGCGTCTGCTGCAGCGTCGCCGCCACTGTGTTGCTGTCTGCTCGCGTCGAAGAACATGCGCACGAACTTGCCGAAGCGACTGCTGTTGTCGTTGCGGAGCGTGCGCGCGTTCCCAAACGACTCGAGGATCGGGTTCGCGCTCATAAGCTGGCTGCCACTCATCGCGACGCTGTGCTGTGTGTCGTCGTCGGCGCCAGTGGCGCTACTCACGTCCGCCAAATAGTTCATCACGAACTTGGTGGTCTCGGTCTTGCCGGCGCCGCTCTCGCCGCTCACAAGGATCGTCTGGTCACGCTTCACACCACTGGTCGGCATCCTCCGCGCCTGCCGCAGCGACCGGTACGCACTCTCCGCGATCGAGAAGACGTGCGGAGGGAGCGGCGCAGCACCTGTCGCCACCTCGTCGGTGCTCGGCTCTTGTGTCGTCGCAGGTGCGTCTATAGACTCTGTAATACTATACGCAGCAGCGCCGCTGGAGTCAGCGAGGCGCGCCTGGTAGGCGGCCATGTCGTAGAGCCCTGGGATGTCCTTGAACGGGTTCACGGCGATGAGCACAGCGCCGGACTTGCAGTAGACCTCGTCCACGTCGTAGCGGTGATGCAGATAGTCGACGAACGACGCCTCGTGTAGGTGTGTGAGCGCGTCCAAGTCCGTGACGGCGGCGAGCGACGCGCAGCCCGCGGGCAGCGCATTCGCCGGCAGCAGGTCGCACGCCTCGTCCGCCTCCAGTTGCCGCCCGTCGGCCGCCAGCTGCACGAGCGCCGAGCCGCCTGCCTGGCGCCGCAGCACGCGGCCGCGCTGCCACTCGTAGGCGTCCGGCGCGGCGTCGCGCACGCGCACGTACACATCCATGGCGGAGTGATGGTCTCCGACGGGTCACTGATGTTTCTTTTCGATGTCGCGAATTCTCTGAGAATTAGTGCCGCATTTTGAAAGGACGACAAAGAACTGGGGAATAGAATATGTTGTTTGGAGGTGTGGTGGCGACTTGGCTCCAGTATGAGATCTTCGAGGGAAGAAGATGGCGCTCGTGTACCTCCCGGAGAAGAGCTGGTCGCAGCGCTACGGTGTGTGTGTGTGTGTCCCTCTCTCTTTATGCGTGTGCGACTGCTCATCGCGAGGCATCATGACGACCGTGCAGGCCCGGACTACTTTACAGTCGCGATCATCGGCTTCAAGGTGCATGCAAACACCTTCGCGGAGTTCGAGCTGCAGGTGCAGAGCGGGCGGCGCAACTGGACGCTGCTGCGGCGCTTCAGCGAGTTCGATCGAATGCGCAAGAGGTAGTGCGCGACTGGTAGTCATCAGTAAGGTGGTTCGTGGCAAGCGGTGGGGGTATGACTCACGCTGGTGCTGTAGTGTGCGGTATCGCGGGAGCCATCAGCTTCCAGATCTGGTGCGTGAGCCTCCCCATGCGTAGCCGCTCGTCAGCCGTGACGAACGACCAACCGCCTAACACCTTCGCTTGCATGAGCTCCTTTCAGCCGCCGAAAACGTTCTTCTGCCGCGACCTGAACCCGGACTTCCTGTCGCGCCGCAAGACGCTGCTTGAGAACTTCCTCCACGACCTGCTCGTGATCCCCGGCGTGACCGACGAGAACAGCGTGCGCGAGTTCCTGCTGCTGCAGAGCAACAAGACGCTTTTTGTGTGAGTTAGCGAGTGAGGAGACCTGCGGACGAGCGCATCGGCGGATGAATGGTCAGTAGTTGAGGAAGATGTGAATCCAAGATCCTATCATCGTGGTTGGAGGTTCTGCGCTTCGGGATCAGGGACGCGGCTGCTCTCTCAGCGGCGCTTCTTGCCCGCCTTCTTCTTTTTGCTCTTGCTCTTCTTCGCGTCTTGCGGCGACCCAGACCCGTCGTCGTCCTGAGCCGAGTTTCGCGCTTCCTCGTCCTCTTCAACCTGAGTATCGGCAGCTGGCGACGGACTGGCTGGCGGAGACGACGGCGTGGCATCAGCAGCTGCGTCCTTCGCAGGCGACGCCGGCGGAGTCGCTGCAGCCTTCTTCTCGCTGTTCGACTTGACCGACGAGCTCGAGCTCTTTCGCGACAGAGGCTTCTTCGGACTCTTCTTCACCGGACCGGCATTGGCAGCCACAGCAGCCACCGTCTTCTCCTCCTCGACTGCAGGCGGCGTCGGCGCAGCCTCAGCGTCGTCCTTCTTCACGAGCGGGATCTCGCGGAGGTTCTCTGTCGACGCCGTCAGCTCCACCTGGACGTACTCTTCTTGCAGCTGCTCCACCGAGCCGGACATCACGTCCTCCACGAAGCTGCTGGCGAGTTCGTGTGCCGCTGCCTGGGCGAGCGCAACGTCGTCGTCAACGAAGTCTGTCTTCGGCGGAGGCGCGATCTCCGAGTCCTCGGATTTCTTCCGGCTCTCGGTCGTCGCGGAGCTCTCGGAGACCGGGCTCGCTGGACTCGCACTCTCCACAGCAGCAGCAGCAGCTGGAGCAGCAGCTGGAGCTTCTGCCTTCGGCGGAGTCAGCTGTGCGAGAGGCTTCGCCGGACTCTCGGATTCCACCGGACTCAACGGCGCAGCAGCAGCAGTCACCTCCTGCTTCTTGGGACTCTCAGCCGCTGTCTTCACATGTTCGACCGCCTTTGGGCTCGTTTCAACTGGCTTGGGGACTGTCACGGGCGAAGATACCGGTGCGGCATCCTTGGAACGCTGCTGCTGCTGCTCCTGCTGCTTCTGCGATGATGATGGTGGAGCCACAGCCGGTTCCTTCGGCGCTGTCAACGGCGCTTCGTGTTGCGGCGGTCGCGGAGACTGCACAGGCGACGGCGGCGCCGCCTTCGCGCCAAGTCCGAGCGCCTGCGTCACGGGACACTTGCCGCCGTACTTCTTGCGCTCCTCGGCGCTCAGGAGCCTGGCGCCCGGGCAGCTGTCACTCTTTGCGTCTTGCGACGGTGGAGATGACGACGAGGACGATGCGTGCAGATACCAGTAGCCGACGGCAGCGAGACCGACGCCCACGAGGCTCGTGACAACGAGTAGCGCGGTGCTGGGGCCTGCGGCTGTCATGGCGGAGGAGGACGGCGGCGGCGACGACGACTGGCGCGCGGCGGGCGGGCAGCAGATGCACTTGTGTGACAGCGGTTGCAAGGTGCTCCCGATCCAAGAAAAACGCGCCACTTCATCGAAAGTGGACTCTCACATACAGTTTCCAAGTGAAGATTGATTTGACATCGAGAGAATCTCTCTCCATTTTAACGACATCTTGCGATTCGCTCACTATCGAAATAGTGACCTGATACCTTCAAGTGATCACCTCCAAGCATGGCGAGCAGAGCAGCAAGATGGAGTCGATGCTAGGAAGCGCTTCCTCTGGCAGCGAGAGCAAGCTGTGCGGCACTGGTGTCCGTGTTGTGGCTGAAAAGGACTCGCTCGGCATGCGCGCGAGGCGGCGGGTGCGAGAATGATCCTCTGGCGCTC
>JAASGU010000282.1:0-25575 GCA_023334365.1 Globisporangium acanthophoron
CTGCTGCTGTTGCTGCTGTTGCTGCTGCTGTTGCTGCTGCTGTTGCTGCTGTTGTTGTTGTTGTTGTTGCTGCTGCTGCTGCTGCTGCTGCGCAAACTTGAGGTAGTTCTCTTGCTGGCGATCAGCGTACGACTGGAGTGCCACCTGGTTGCCGCCGCCTGAGGTCAAGCTGTATGCATCTTGCGGCGCGGCTCCTGCGAACGCCGTGCTCCGGTACTTGGGAGCAACAGCTTTAGCTGTGAGGTGCTGCTGCTGCATTGCATCGGGCTGCGTAGCAGAGCTCACAAGCATCCCAAGCGGGTCCGCCCCGTAGCCCTGGTGTGCCGCGTGCTGCTGCTGTTGCTGCTGCTGCGTCGGAAGTCCCACATGGCTCATAGCTGCCTGCTGCTGTTGCTGCTGTTGCTGCTGTTGCTGGAAGGCAGCGTAGTGCTGCTGCGACTGCTGCGGCTGCTGTCCATAGCCGTAGTTGTAGGAGTACGGCATCTGCTGCTGCTGCTGGAACTGCTGTTGCTGCTGCTGCTGTTGCCCAAACTCCTTCTGCTGCACCTGCTGCTGCTGCTGCTGCGGCTGGGTGTATCCTCCTCCGTACGCGCCGCCGATCGAGTACTCGTTCGCAAAGTTGGGCGTCTGATGCTCGTTCGCGCGCGCAAATCTGTCCACCGGAGCGTCCACGAGAGCGTCCACACTTCCAGTTAGCAAACCAGCTGCTGACCGTGTCCACCCACACCCCTTATCCTCGATCGAAAGATCGCAATCACTCACCGCTTGGCTGTCGGCGCCTGCGGCAGCGCGCGCAGCAACTGCGGCTGCAGCTGCGCGCCAAAGTGCGCGGCAGACGCCGCTGTGGCATTCGCCGGTGCTGGCGGCGCGAGCTGGTGGAGCTGGTGGTGGTGGCCAGCGGCGGAAGAGCTGCCGCCGGAGCCGGAGCCGCCACCGCCGCCGCCGTGGCCCGCGAGGTGGAGCTCGTTCATGCAGCAGAGTGGGAGGTGACAAAGAGGTGGAGATAAGGAGGGAGGGAGGGATGGCGGATCGGGTGGATCAGCCGCCGCCGCCAGTGCCGCCGCCGCCGCCGCCGCCCGTTGGTTCTTCCCGTTCCCTCGCTTTTCGGGTCTGTTTGAAAACCAAGCATGGAGGCGCGCCATGAGTGGCTCTTTTTCGACCAGCCAGCTGAAAAGTACCGGATCGTACTTGACGGAAGGAACACGGTACGTCGCTGCTCACCCTGAAGTTACGGACGTGGGTGGAGAAGGGCGCCGCCTCTTTAGCAGATGTAAGAAGGTTATATATCTAGATTTGGTCGTCCATTTAAGGTGTAATCAGTAATATAAACAGGTGGAACATATGGATAAAAAGGTTAAAATAGATTGTATGCGACACCTCCACTGGCTCTTAAGTCTAGTCTTATTCGGCTTGAATGGGGGGAGCTCAGCAAGCGCAGGAGGATCTGTGGCGGCGAGCGGCCATCGCCGACGTCTTTGCTCTGGCAGTCCTGCCGCCGCGCTGGCCAGCAGAGCAGCAGCTTCGCTCTCTCTTCCCCCCCTCCCTCTTGCTGCTCTGGCTCAAACTATATCAACAAACAAACACTGCTGCTGCTCCTGCTGTTGTTCTTCCAGTTCTTCTTCGCACGGAACGGGGCCAGAAAGGTGCCAGCAGCAGCAACTCGCTGCAGCTTTGCTGGTTGGCGACCGAGCGACCGACAGACCGAGAACGAGCGAGCGACCGAGCGACCGAGAGCGAGCGAGCGACTGCGACAGCCACCCGTCACGACAAGCAAGTGTGTCGATCCCTCGATTTCCTCGGTCGATCGATCGGTGGATTGGTCGGTGGATTGATCGGTGGATTGATGAGACTCGCATCTTGCCTTCAGTCTGCAATTTGGTTCTAGGGTGTCACCTCCGACGGCGGATGGGTGGATGTCTCCTGGGTCGGCATCAACGACAACGGTGGCTCCGGTGGTGGTGGCGGTCTCCACCGCGCGCGGCTGTACACTCGCGGTACTGCCCGTCGTCAGCGTTGTCGTCGATCCGCCGGGACGCTGGTCGCGTGCATCGACTCAACTCTCTTCCTGAGTTCGTCACATTTGGTGAGCGGGAGAGGATCCTCGAGGGGTGCACTGTTTGACTGCGTGTTGACCGCCGGTGTAGCCATCTTCCAGACAGACATGTCGCTTCTACACCAAGATTGCTGCGCGAGGCCACCGACCCTCCACCACCTCCCGCGTTCGCTGGCCCGGCGCACACGAATGCAGCACACGCAGGCAGCGCACACAAGGCACAGAGCTCCAGCTTTCTCAGCACGGGTGATGGAGTTCGTCCACTTTGACAGTTTCGCTGCTTGGTGATCGACTCCGACAACGAGGAGGAGGAGAGACTGTCCCACGTGACGAACTCTATCGCAAGTCCACCACACATGGTCGGCCACGGGTGACTTGCTCGGTCTGGATTTCCTGGCTGCTTGCCCTCCACCCAAGCCCGAGAAGTCATTCAAGTCGCTGGATTCCTTCTTTTGCAAGAAGTGCGAGTGCGTGATCTCCCTGTCAACCAAACTCAAGGAAGTCCGCGCGTGAAAGAGATCAGCCGACGTGACTTGCGCGCAGCGTTCTGATCGGATCGCGTCCGGACAGAATCTCCCTGACCACTTGTGCTGGGAACGACGAGGAGGGCGGACGTGCGTGTTTGCCTGCAAAAGCGCGCGGTTTTCGAGCAAAACGAGTTCTTGTGGCTTTGGAAATCGGTCCGCGGCCGATTCCGACGCGGATATGAGAGCCTCGGGGGATCTGCAGGCTTCCTCGAGCTGTTTGATGGCGCTCGTTCACGCTGGTGGAGATCGAGTGGCTTGGGGATCGGATCATGTGCTGGACAACCCTGACCCGAGGATGTCGCTTTCTGCGAGCCCTAGCATAAGTGGTGGTCGGTCGATACCCACAACCAAACCCTGACCGCCACCATGGAAGTGTGAGTGGGTGTCAACGTGCGCGCTTCCTTGTATGTAAGCGTGCTGTTTGAGTGGCCCGAAAGCTGGCGAGAGCTCCATGCACTCAACGCAGCTATTTCATCGCTCGAATGCAAGTGGTGTCCTACAGGAGAAATCTACAATGCGGATACCTCGGACCGCGGCAAAGCGTGGCACTCCTCCCGTGTCATACGCTAGAGAGAGGCAAATTGGAGACTCGGGGCGACGAGAGGGTTCAAAAATCACGAGCTTCGCGCTGACAGTCGACGTGCACAGGTGTCGCTCGAGCATCGAGCAGCGTTTTGCTTCGAGACATCGCTGAGAACGCGATGCTGCGCAGGGAAACTCGGCTCGCTGAGCTCGCGACCAGCGACTCGACGTTGGCGAGCGTCGTACAGGCTCACAAGAACTCATGAGATGCAAGCTAGCCTGCTTGGAGACTTGGTCGCGAGGATCCAGGACACCAAAGCGCTTCAACAGTCCATTTTAGCAGCATCCGAAGCCATTCGGAGCTCTCGGGCTCATCTTTCTGCGACTTAGTCGCGTTCTTGCGATGTCGACGACTGAAGCTGGTGCTCAAGTGGTCCAGAAAGCTTGTCCGAGCTATCTTGACGCACAAGCATGCCGAAAGACAGTCATTCGAGCGCGCAAAGCGAACTTGACAGCTCCTGGGAAGCGTATTCGCCTCCAAAATGATGCGAAGAGTGCTCTTATCGCTCGGCAAACGATTGAGATCGTTCTGGTGGACCTACAGCGACGCAAGAGCATAAGGAATCGTATCGGAACGCACCAAGAGGGCCCTGATTGCTTCGTTTGCCACGGAGAGCACTTTTGGACTTGTTTGTCCTTGACTTTGCTCGCAATGGAGATTGGTTTGCAGGTGGTGCGCAATGTGGCATGATCGTGGAACGCGCACGGAGAGCATCGGGATTTCGACCAGCATTTGCAAGCGAACTATGCGCCTACTGTGCGATTCGAGGAGCTGTCGCCATTGCTATTGCCATCACTGGCGACCTTGCACCTGTAGCAGCAGTCCGAGGGATCCGAGTCAACCGAATGCTGGATTCCATTATGATAACAGTCCAGCAACAGACATAAGAGCCTGCTGATCGGAGCGGCGCAGTTGGTTTGGTCTCCCGTAGTCGTACCAGCAAATGAGCATCGTGGTCGAGTGCTCATATTGGTGGGCGGACGTACTTTGAATCGAGCAGACCTGGGCGAACGACGTCAAACATTGGATGTAGACGGCTTTGTGTCATCGCCCTGAGCATATATCTGCCCACTGCTAATTAGCACACCACCACAGCGTCTACTTCTCTGTCGACTGGTGCCCCCGCTCGCGCCATCTTGATCGTCCGCGCTGCTGAGATGCCGATAGGTCGAGCTTGTCGTGCTGGTTGTCAACACAAACCACTAAGTGCGGCTACCGTAGACGTGGCAATGTCAGGTCGCACTTAGTCGATGTCGAATCCGTCCTTTTTTTCGATGATTCCAGGATTTGCGACCGTTGATTGGCTCATCGTGCGAACCAGATGTCCCACCTGGTTCGATTTCGGCAGTCGAAAAAGCGGTGCTGCGAACCTAGACATCCCAAACTTCAGCTTGGCGCTCGTCACCATGTCGTCCACTATCGCCATGCTCGCGCCTACCTGCGAGAACGCGTCGAGTCTCCTACTATTCTACACGCCGGCGCCGCCGTCCTCCTCCACGCTTCTCGCGAAGGCCTTCGGGCGTGCTCGCGTGTCGCGTGGATGTTCGTGGTTCTCGCGCGCTCGCTCGATTGTTCTAGAGGTGCTTGCGCAACAGTACCCTTGCATACTGAAACCAAGTCAAAAACCGCAACAAAAATAAAGCTGGTCCGGTGCCTTTGCTGCCGCCGCCTCCCATCCATCATTCGCGCTTCCGCCAAGCACCGCTCAAGCCGCCACAAGCCACCACAAGCCACCACCACCGCTCACACAAGCGCTCCGCTCTCCTTACGCCTCGCAAGATGCCGACGCCCATCGAAGCCATCGCCGCGAACGTCGCCAAGTCCAAGTCCTCGACGCTCGCGGTGCTGCCGCTCGTGCTCGCGTCCGCCGCCGTCACGAGCTTCACGCGCTCCGCCGCCGCCGCGCACCACGCGCAGGCGGCCGCCGAGTCTCCGGAGGCGCAGGCGCTCGACGCCGCCCACGACGCCGAAGTGCTGCACCACCACGTCGTCGCGCCCTGGAAGGGCACCCGCTAAGCTTCCAACTGGCGCGTTGACCGACCGACCGAGCGAACTGAGAAGAGAGGTCACCGCCACCACCTTATTTACTTAGCGCGCGTGCAGGGGGCGTCCACGTCCCCCTTCCGCCGCCTTCGATCTCAATGAACGTGACTTCCTATTTACTAGCGACGCTCGCTGTGTCCATCTCTTGCATGCTGATCACCATACACTGTCACCTTGCGCGAAGAGTCGCGGCACCGGAACGTCCCGTCAGCATGCTCGCGCCGCGCAAGACGCTCCACTCGACGCCGCTGCGCGTGTTCAGCGGCGCGCTGGAGCTGCTGCACGTGAACGCGGGCGACGTGCTCTACGACGTCGGCTGCGGCGACGGCCGCCTCGTCGTGCGCGCCGCGCAGACCCACGGCATCCGCGCCGTCGGCATCGAGATCGACCGCGAGCGCGTGCTGCAGGCGCGGCGCGCGGCGCAGGAGGCCGGCGTTGCGCACCTCGTGACGATCCACCACGGCAACGCGCTCGACTTCGACTTCGCGGACGCCACGATCGTCTTCCTCTTCCTCATCGAGCGAGGACTCCGGTGCGGCGGTTGACTTGGGCCACGTCGTCTGCCGCGGACGGCGTCTGACGCTTGCGTTCTCGCTCGCTCGCAGCCTCATCCGCCGCAAGCTCGAGCAGCTCCCAGCGCCGTGCCGCGTGGCCACGTATCTCTACAGGTTCCCCGGCGGACTGCGGCCGGACGCCACGCACTTCCTGCGCGCGCGGGACTCGAGCGCCGACGCGGCGTTCCCCGTGTTCCTGTACAGCTTCCCTTCGGCGGCGGCCAAGCGCGACAACGACCTCGCCATGGCCGTGGGAGATGGGGCGGCGGAAGCGCCGAGAGAATGAGAGCGCAGCTACGAACTCAATAGCAACTCGGTTGTGCTTAGCGTCTGGAGCTTACGGGATGCGAGGCAGGAGCTTGGACGTGCTCTTCGACTTGAGCACGCCGAGCGGCGAGCCAGCACCAGCCGCAGGCGCCTTCGCGGACGACGAGCTCGGGAGCGTCGCGAAGGACGCCGCGGAGCTGCTCGGCAGCCGCTTCTTCTTGCTGCTGGTGGGCAGCGGCTGCTTCTTGCTGTTGTTCCCGCCGCTCTTGGCCGCGCCGAGGCGGCTCCAGCCGTCTGGCGCGTCCACGAAGAACCGCTCGGTGCTCCGGGCGCTGAGCGCTGCGAGCTGGTGGTGCGACGAGCGCCCGCCGCTGGCGTCGCAGCTGGGCGAGCCCTCGCTCGCCGCGTCCGCCTCCGGGTTCCTGCGAACAACAAGGGCACAAGGCACGTTAGCGAGCAAGAGCGCCGGCCATCCAGCTTATAGGACGCTGGGACGCACTGCGGGAGCTTCTCGAGGGCCAGAAGCGGGATGTCGTCGTTGTTCTCCTGCTGGTCGTCGAGCCGATCGTCTCGCTCGTGCACCGAGAGCGACGACGACGACGACGCCCGCACGCGGCTCGCGGTCTTCGTCGGACTCCCGTCGCTCTTGTGCGCTGCCGACGCGCTCGCGAGATCCAAGCCGATCTGCGCCGTGATGAGCGCCATCGGGAGGTTGGACAGCTCGGCGTTCGTCAGCGGCTCGTTCGCGTAGAACTTGCGGATCTCCGGTGGCGGCGGCGCCTTCGCCTTGGGCGTCGTTGTTGCTGCAGAGCTCTGGAGTGCTCCCTTCGCCGCTGCGGATGAGCTCACGTCGCTGTCTCCCCCTCCTCCTCCTCCTCCGCTCCAAGCGGACGCGGCGGACGGCGGCGGCGCTGACGCGCTTCCTCCTCCTTTCTGCTGCTGCCGCACGAGCCGCTGGAGCTCCATCTTCTGGACCTCCGCCTCGCGCCGGCGCTCGCGCTCGAGGTTGACCTCGCGCTGGAGCCCGTTGACCGCCATCTCCTTCTGCTGCTCAGCCGCTTCGAGCCGCGCCGCGAGCTCCGAGATGGTCTCGTTCGCCGCGCTCTGGCACGACTCGAGCCGCTGCGTGAGCGCCAGCACCTCGGTGTTCGCCCGGACGAGCTCGCTCTTGGCTCGCTCGAGCTGCTGCTTGAGCGCCTTGCCGTCGCTCTGCCACTGCTGCTGCTGCCCACTTGTCTGCGAGCGGATGGCGTCGTAGTCCTCCTTCATCGTCATGTACAGCGCCTCGACCTCGCGCTTCTCCCTCGCCACTCTGGCCAGGTCGTCGCGAGCCCGCTCCTCCAGGTCATGCGCCTCCCGGGTCTTCGCGTCCAAGCTCTGCTTCAGCTCGGCGTTCTTCGCCTGGAGGCTCTCCTTCGCGTTCGTGAGTGGCGTCAGCTTGCGCTCGTACTCGGCGACCTTGAGCGCCTTGTTGTCGAGCTCCTTGCTCAACTTGTCGGCCTCCTGACGCTTCTGCTCGAGTGCAGTCGAGACCCGCGAGAGCTTGAGCGCCAGCTCGTTCTCGCGGTCTGCGAGCTGGTCCTTCTCCTGCCGCAACGCGGCGTGCAGCTCCTTCGCGTCTGCTTCCTTGCGTCGCAGGTCGCTGTCAAGCGCCTGGAGCTGCGCCTTGAGCTGCTCGCTCTCCTTCTGCTGTCGCGCGCGCTCGTACGCGATCGCCTCCTGCGCGCTCTGCAGCTCCGCCACGAGGTCGTTGATCGTCGCGTTCGCGGCGTTCTGGATCGACGTCATCTTCACCTGCATATCCTCCACGAGCGCGTTCGCGTCGCTGCTCTCCGCGCGCAGCTCGTCGCTCTCTCGCCGCAGGCGCTCCGCTTCGTCTTCGAAGCGCTTCTCCTGCGCGCGCGCGTCGCGCCGCACGACTTCGAACTGGCGCACGACGTCCTGCGCCTCGTTCGTCACGCGGTGCAGCTCCGCCTGCAGGCTCGACTTGGCTCGACTCGCTCGCTCGAGCTCGCCTTTCAGCCGCGCGAGCTCGCTCTGGAGCGACCCGAGCTCCTCTTCCACCTCACTATGCTGCTGCGCCAAGAGCCGCTTCTCCTCCTTGAGCGCGAACGCGTCCTGCATTGCGTGGTCGTGCTGTGCCTTGAGACTGCTGTACGCGACCTCGAAGCGCTTCTTGTCCTGCCCGAGCGTAAGCAGCTGCTGCTGGTACTTGTCGATCTCCTGCCGCATGCTCTGGTCGTCACTCGCGCGCGTCTTCTCGAGGAACTCCGCCTTGGCCTGGAGCTGCGTGAGCATCTCGAGCATCTCGTCCATGCGCCGCGTCTTGTCCTCCAGCACCGAGCCGAGCTCGTGCTCCTTCTCGAGCCACCTGGCTTGGTCGCTCATGTATCGGTTTGAGATCGCCTCGTAGTCGGCTTGGACGCGACTCAGCTGGTCGAGCAGCTTGCTGCGCTCCACGTTGAGAGCGCTGCTCTCCGTGCGGTGCGTGTGGATCTGATCCTGCAGCTCCGCTAGCTTCGCATTGAGCTCGCTGAGCGTGCGCGCCGTTCGCTCGTCGAGGTCTTCGTAGTTCTCCTTCAGGTCCGAGTGCTCAAGCTGCAGCTCCTTCCAAGTGGCTCGGAGCTGGTCGAGCTCGGCTTGCTTCTCGTTTCTTGCCTGGTACAGACTCTCCATGGATGCGTTCAGGTGCTCCGCTTCCTGGAGCAGGTCTTTCTTCTCGTTCTCGAGCTGGCAGGTGCGTGTGCGCTGCGACTCCAAGCTCTTCTGGAGCTGCAAGGTTTGGAGCCCGCCAGTTGTTCGAGCTTCCTCGAGCTCCTTCGTCAGCTGCTGGACTTGGGCCGCGAGCTTGGACTCCGTTCCTCCTGACTGTCGCGATAGCTGCTGCAGCTCCTGTGCCAGCGTCTTCGCGTCGGTTCTCGCCGTCTCGAGCTCGCTGTGGAGCTCTTGGCACTGCACGAGCAGCTCTTGCTCGCGGAGTCGGAAGCGCTCGCGGTCGCTGTCGAGCTCCTGGTGGGCTCGCAGCACTGTGATCTTCAGCTCGTGCGCCGTCGAGCTGAGTTGCGCGTACTCTTCGAGCACGCTGGCGATCCGCGGCGGGAACGCGTCTCCGTTCAGACTGCTCTCGAGTTCCTTCGAAGCCGCGAGGCTTCCTCCTGTCTGAGGCAGCAGCTGGAGGCATTTGAGGAGCCCGCTCTGGTGGCGCTCCCACCGAGCCTGGAGGTGATCGTAGCGACTCTGAACGTCTTGGAGCTCGGACAGGACGCTGCCGAGCTGGTTGTTCAGCTCCTGCAGCGTCGACGCCTTCTCTGTGCCGTTCTGCTGCAAGTGCTGGTTCTCCTGGTCGACGCTCTCGAGCCGCGTGTGCATCTCTTCGAGCTCTGCGTTCGCCTGTTCCAAGCCTCGTTCTGCGTGAGCGAGCTTCTCCTGGAGTTCGACGGCTCGCAGTCTCCAGCGCTCGTTCTCCTCCGCTGCTTGCGTCAGTGCCGCACTGTGGTCCTGCTGGAGGCGCTCGAGCTCGTCGCGGAAGCGCTCGATCTCGCGCCCCATCATCGCGTTGAGCTCCTCCTTCTGCGAGCGCTCGCTCTGAAACTTGGTGTCGAGCTCCTGCAGCTGCGTCTGGAGCATCGAGTGCACGCCGAGCTGCTCAGCCTTCTCGCTCTGGAAATGGTGGAAGCGCTCGCTCCAGGCGCTCTGCGTCTTCTCGGCATCGTTCGCCGCCGCCGCGCACCGCCGCTCCAGCTCTTCTTCTCGCTGCTTGCAGAGCTGCAGCTCCTGCGTCACGTGCCACAGATGCTGCCCCAGCTCGTGCTTCTCGCGATCGACTATCTCGAGCTGCGAGGCCATGGCGTTCTTCACCTCTGCTCTCTCGGCGTCGAACTGAGCCAGCGCCACGTGATGCCCCTCCTCCATCTCGCGCAGCGCGGCCTCCAACACATGGCACCGCGACTCGGCGTCCTGCTGCGTCTGCTGCGTCTGCAGCAGCTCGTGCGCGACGTCCTTGAGGCTCTGCTCGTAGCCGACCTTCATGTGCTCCGCCTCGCTCTGGCGCTTCTTGATCTCGTCGTTCATGATCGTGAGCTCGTCGATGTGGGTCTGCTCGCGACCCTGTTGAGCAGCAAGCGCAGCCTCGAGCTCCTGGCGAACGCGCCCGAGCTCGGCGACAGTGTTCCGCTCGCTCTCTTGGACGCACTCGAGCTGCTGCGTGGTCGATGCGAGCTGCCGTTTGAGCTCGGCGATCTCGTGGAGCTTCTCCTTCCACGTGGCTGCCGTGCCCTCGGACTCTTGCTTCATCTGCGAGAGGAACGAGCCGAGCTGCGAGATCATCTGGTCCTTCTTCTCGAGCCGCTGCATTACATTCGCCGCGTCTTCATCTCCAGTACCGTGCGGTGCATCAACTGTGGGAATGCCGCTCGGAAGCTGTGGCTGCACCGCGCCGTAGCTGCGCGTCGATGCGTCGTCGACCATCGGGGCCAGCATCAGCGGAGCGGAGCTCGGAACTCGAGGCATGATCGGCGGCGCCATGTACGGAGTCGGGAACGGTGTACTCATCGACTGGTGGTGGACACCTCCGTTCGAGTAGCCGTACGCGGCTGCCGCTGCGGCGGCGACTGCCATCCCCTGCTGCGCCATTTGCTGGTGCTGCAGCTGTTGCTGGAGCTGGAAGAGGTACTCGTGACCCGAGACAGCGTTCGTTGCCATCATCGTCGTGTCTCCTACGCCAAGTGCGAACCCTTCCTGCGGAGGGGACATGGTGCGACTGCTGCTACTGTGGCCACCACCACCAACAGCAGCAGCAGCATACGACTTGTCTGTCGAACTCCGTCGCTTCTTGCCGCTCGTCGGCGACATTCGCGACGAGAACGACGCGGAGGACGACAGCGGAGATGCGGAGCGTCCTGACGCCGGCAAGAGCGCTCGAGCGCTGCCATGAGACTTCATCCTCCTCCTCCTCCTCTGGACGACGGTGACGGCGACGGCGACGGCGACACAGTCAGCAAGAGAGCGGGAGCTCCGCTATTCCCAGGACGAACGCCATCGCAGGCGACCTTCTGTTCGCACGATCTTAGTATCTCCCGGAGCTGTTAAACGCCACTGCTCACGCGGGTCCTCGCCTCGGATCGCCGCTCACTTGGCATCTTACTCGCTCTCGAGAGCTCGTAGCGAGCGGGTGGCATGGGGTCGCCGGTGAAGCCGCGCGAGTGGGAGAAGACGCTGACGGTCAAGTGCCGGCTCTGCGGCGGCGCCAAGTGCAAGCGTTGCAGCGAGAGCGCGGCGCTCGCGAAGACCAACTCGCCGGTTCTCGGGTTGCATGCCGACTGGGTCACCGACCGCGTGCTCGGGATGATGCGGCCGTCGTCTCGACTCATGAAGGACTACCAGATCGCCCAGCAGTTCGCCAAGTGCGTTGCGCCAGCCTTGATGACCGGATCCGTCTTGCTCGCTCTAACGGCGCTGCTTGCTGCTCCGACAGGCTGCGCATCTCGGCAGTGTTCAACCTCACACTCCCAGGCGAGCACCCGTACTGCGGCGACGGCCTCGTTGCCAGCGGCTTCCCGTACGACCCAGAGACCGACCTCATGCTGCACAATAGTACGTTGTTCGAGCGGTGTCGCCGTTGTTCGGACAGACGTGTGTGCTCACTCGCTCACTCGTTCGTGCGAACCCCATCAGTTCGCTTCTACAACTTTGGCTGGGAAGACATGACGACGCCGACGCTGCCGTTCATGATGGACATCGTCAAAGTGATGGCGTCCGTACTGCAGGACGGGCACCAGAAGGTACGCATCCACTCCTTCGTTCGGCCGATGCATACTTGCACCGCACTGAGCCGCTCGACGACAGATCGCGGTGCACTGCCACGCAGGCTACGGCCGCACGGGCCTCGCGATCGCCTGCGCGCTGATCTTCATGCACAACATCCCGCCCGCGCAAGCGATCAAGATCGTGCGCCGCGACCGGCCGGGGTCTGTGCAGACGTCGGCGCAGGCCAAGTTCGTGCACAGCTTCCACGAGTACATCAACGCGTCCAAGGTCGTGTTCGCGCTGCCGTACATCCACGACCGCTTCAGCGTCGCCGAGATGGTGGAGCACCAGAACCGCATGGTCCATGGCGAGCGCACACTGGCGACGAGGCACTCGCTGCCGAAGGTGCTCGACTTCCTGTGCGCCGAGGTCGAGCGAGTGGCCGAGGCACAGCCAGCGAACGTGGTTAGCGCGTTCGTGAACTACGTTCCGTTGCCTCAGCTCGAGGGCAAGCCCACCAGCGACTTCCACGCCATCCTGGAAGCGCACCTCAAGGGCATCTACGAAGTCAACGCAGTCGGCACCAGCGGCGGTGGTGCTGGAAGCACCGGTCGAGGAAGCAGCTTCACGAACCACGCGCGTGTTGGCGGAGGAACTGCTGCTGCGGCGCCGCCGCCGCCGGTGCCTTCGTTCCCGCTCGTGAGCGCCACGCAGAGCATCTCGCAGGAGGATCTCTTCCCGATCAAGGTCGCGTTCAACGTCGGCGAGACGAACTGGCGCGACGCGAGCGACATGTGCACGTCCGCGACGTTCTTCCCCGTGCTCGTGCTCGGCTGGCTCGAGCATTTGGTCGAGCCGCTGCTCGACACCGCCATCCTCGACATGGTCACCGCGCACGACGGTGACACCCACGCGCTCAAGTCCAAGGCGCTCAACAAGCTCCCGATCCACGTCGTCAAGTCGCTCGAGCGCTTCGTGCACTGCGTGCGGAGCCTCGAGAAGAAGATCGAGGCAGTGGAGACCAAGGCCGTCAGCAGCGCGGCGCTCTTCGACGCCGTGTGCGCGCGGGCGGCGATGGCGGTGTTCCACCTCAGCGACTCGGCGAGTCCCGAGCTGGCGCGCCACGCAGACTTCGT
Organism: Globisporangium acanthophoron; assembly: GCA_023334365.1. Lineage (NCBI taxonomy): Eukaryota > Oomycota > Peronosporomycetes > Pythiales > Pythiaceae > Globisporangium > Globisporangium acanthophoron. The sequence continues at coordinate 12,909 of JAASGU010000282.1, forward strand.
CGCGATGCTCGTGCGCGACTGGCAAGCGCCCAAGCGCTTGGAGCTCAACCTCGAGTCGCTCCAGAAGCTCAAGCGATCACCGCGTGGCCACCGGTTGTCGCACAGCGACGCGAAGCACCAGGAGCTCAGTCCGACGGCGCCGAACGCCGCACACCGCGCAGGGAGTGTGGACCACTCGGAGGCGGCGGTGCATCCTCGCGCGACAACGGGAGGAGACCACACCACCACCTCGAAACCGAACGACCTCGCGTCGCCTCCTCGGCCAGCGCCTGACGATCTCTTGAATCACCTGCCGAAGCCGAGAGAGAACGGTTTCGAGCCGCTGTCGCCGTCCACGTCGTCGTCGTCGTCGCCTGTGAAGATCGATCCGCTGCACCACCTCCGCCCGCGTACTCCGTCCGGTTCTCCGCAGACGCCGGAAGCACCGCCGACGATTGTGCCGGCGCTCGGCCTGCACCACTTGAGCGACGCGAAGAAAGGAGCGGGTGGGGAGTTGGGCTCGCCGCGCAAGTTGGCGCCGGCGTCGCCACTCAAGACGGCGTCGCCTCTCAAGACGGGGTCGCTCCGCGAGAAGGAGTCCGAGACGATGGGCTCTGGCGGACTCGGCACCTCCACTTCGGCGTGCTCGCTCCCACGCGTTCATGGCGGAGACCGGTACATGAACAAACACGGCTGAACACCATGTGCCCTCACGAGTGAGCTCGTTCGTTCTGCGGTGTGCTGTCGTCACACTTACTCTGTTTGGTATCCACCACAGCCAGGAGGTCGCTTCTTGCTGCTACACTCAGGCGACGACCTCCTTCTTCAGCGTGAGCACCTTCACGCGGTCGCCCTCCTTGATCGCGCCGAAGCGCTCGGCCACGAGGTTGGAGCCGAAGTAGCACTTGTGCTTCTTCCCGCCAGTGAACCCGAGCAGCTCGCCGTTGCGGAGACGCGTGAGCGTCTTGGACGGCTCGTGGTTCGGGTCGCTGACCCCGGTCGCTTGGTCCACGCACGGCATGTTGCATCGCGAGCACGGCTTCACGTTGCGGAAGAGCACATCGCCGATCACGAAGCTGTTCCAGCTCTCGTCCGCGAACGCAGGCGCGCCCTTGAGCACGATGCTGGAAGGTATCGATCGAAGACGTGAGTTCGTTAGCCGTGTGTACACCTCTCAAGCACATGACATCACACCGAACGTACTTAGGACGGAAGCGGTTCATGAGAACCGAGTTGTCGAGTGACGTGTTCAGCTCAGCCAGCGACGACTGCAGCGCCACCAGGTACGGGAAGCCGTCGGCGAAGCCTGCGCAAGCACACCACCATCCTCCAGCATGAGCATCGTATCTACGCGTATGGAAGTGGCGCATAGCATCGTACCCGTCTCGTAGTCGGGCGCGTACTTCGGATCCGTCACGCGCTTGAACGACTCGTCCACTCGAAAGAAGCGGAGCTTGCGCTCTCCGCGGGCCGCTTCCAGGTACTTGTTGATCCACTCCGCCGCCGCGTCGCCCTGGTCCACCGCGAGCATCTTGGAGTCCCAGACAGTCACGTTCGCCTTCTTCCCCTGCTTCTCGGTGAGGATCGGCACCCTGAGGTCCTCCATCCCCGGCGCCGTGAGCAGAATCGCCTGAGGTATGTGGTATCACCCACCATCCGCTCGTGTGAGCGCTCAGATCCCAACTGCAACACATCATCCACCACGTACAGTTGGGTTCGCCATGTCCGGCAGCAGCTTCGGAGCGATCAGCGCCATCTGCGGGTACCGGCGCTGCGTGATGAACTTGCCGCTCTCGTCCGCGAACATCCAGAGGCGGTCGTGGTGGAGGCCCCTGGCGGTGATCTCCGCCGCGTCGAGACGCGTGCCCGCGCACGACTTGATCGGGTACACGACCAACTCGGCGACCTCCGCGACCTCGAGGTCGCTCTCGGCGAGCGTGACGCTGGCGGCGTCACCCCCAAGATCTCCCACCGCCACGTCGTACGTGCGCGCCTGCTCGTCGAACGCCAGCACCTGCGCGGCGCCGCGCGTCTTCGTGAGCACGCGCGCGCCGAGCGGGAAGAGCTGCGCGCTCGCCTCCGCCTGGCGCTCGCGCTGCGGCTCGCGCTGCAGCACCGAGACGACGGTGTCGGGTGCGGAGGTGCGCGCCTCCTTGAGCGCCCAGCGCATGCGCGCCACCAGCTGCGTCACGACGATGGCGACGACGGCGATGCCCACGGGGATGGCCCACGGCGCGCGGCTGCGCAGCACCTCCTCGTCCTGGTTGAGGCGAACATGAGTGAGGGGCCAGTGTATGAGATGGCTGGTCGCGCGCTTGACGCACCGTCGGAGTCGGGCGGGCGGAGGTGGTCGTGGGGGGACCCGAGGCGGCGGCGGCGGCCGCGTGCGCCGCCAGCAGCAGAGTGATGGTCGTCAGTCGCATCGTGTCTTGTGATTGGGTTGGAAAGTTCCCTTTCCAACCCAATCACACAAGAAGTGGCCGCCCAATTCAAAATTTACATGAAAGGTCATTTAATTCCTTGTAAAATGCTCGTTGCAGCCTGTCACTATGCTTATATTACGAACCGGGACTGTAATACTTGGATCGAGTCACTTCGCAACCACTACACGGCCACGAGCACCTAGAGATCCTCTCGAGACGACCACCGCCATGACGGACGCCGTCGACGCCGAGTTCCTCGTGCACTTCAGCCGCACACTGTGCATCTCGCTGCCGAGCGCGCGCGCGAGCGTGGCGGCGCTCAAGGAGCAGCTGCAGGCGCGCGAGGGCGTGCCCGCGGCGCTCGTGGAGCTCTACGCCGACGGGCGCCGCCTCGCTGCTGATGCGCTGGTGCCGCGGCTCCCCGCGCTCGTGCGCGCGCGCCTGAGCGGCGGGCTGCGCGGCGGCAAAGGCGGCTTCGGCGCCATGCTGCGCAGCAGCGGCAAAGGTGCGGGCGCCAAGGCCACCACGAGCTTCGGCGCCTGCCGCGACCTCAACGGCCGTCGCCTGCGCCACGTGAACCAGGAGGTTGCGGTGGCCAAGTGGCGCGACGACGCCGAGGCGCGCGAGCAGCGCCGCAAGCTCGGCGTCTCGGAGCAGGAGGTGCTCGAGGAAGACACGCCGAGCGGCATCCCCGGCTGGTACCTGGCTACGCCGTCGTGGGCGGAGGGCGCCAAGAAGTCGTACATGAAGCGCCGCCGCAACACGGTGCTCTGCAAGCACTGGCTGCAGGCGCGCGAGGACGGCCGCGCGCCGCCGCCGAGAGCTCCGCGCTGGTGGGGCTGCCCGCGCGGCCGGGACTGCGACTACGCGCACGGCGAGGAGGAGCTGCGTGGCACCGGGCTTACGGAGCTCAAGAAGACGAAGAAAGAGGCGGCGTACCAGAAGAAGCAGCAGGAGTTGCAGAGCTATGTGGACTACGAGATCCCCGACGACATCGGCGACGCGATCCGCCAGGGCATGCGCAAGCGCAGCGCGAAGAACAAGCTGCAGGCGAAGCAGGCGATGCTGGACGAGGCGCGTGTGCTCCCTCCGGATGCGACGCATGTGGCTGTGCGGTCACTGGACGCCGCGTCCGAGTTCTGGTTCGTGCCTATGGGCGGAGACGTCGGCACGACGTTCAAGCACGGTCTCTGCGAGCTGCGCGGGCAGAGCAACTTCGGGACTGCCGCTGCATTCGCGTGCCGCGTGACCGCGGGCAAGTGGTACTACGAGGTCCGACTGATCACCGACGGCGTGGTGCAGATCGGCTGGGCGGACGGCACGTTTGAAGCGAACTCGGAGACTGGCGACGGGGTCGGCGACCACGCGCGGTCGTGGGCGTACGATGGCAGCCGGCAGCTCAAGTGGACGGGAGGCCAGGAGAGCGCGTTCGGGGCCGCGTGGGAGAAGAACGACGTCATCGGCTGCCTTTTGGATCTGGACGAGGGGACGGTCGCGTTCTCGAGGAACGGCGAAGCGGTGGGCGTCGCGTTCGAGGGCGTCAAGTGCCTCGAGACAGCCAACCGGAAGCAGAAGGGCTTCTTCCCGGCCATCAGTGTGGAGCAGACTGAAATCGTGCTCGTCAACATCGGGGCACAGCCGTTCATGTACCAAGAAGCCGGCTACAAGGCAGTCTTTGATGGTATCACGGCAGCGGGTGACGAGGTACCTGCTGCCGACCACGACCAGCACGCGAAGTCGAGTGCTGCTGGTGTTGCGCAAGCTTCGACACCTGTCGAGTCAGAGGCAAAGGCGACACCTCAGTATGAACCAATTGAGCTGAGCAAGTACGAGAGCGTGGAGCAGCTCAAGAGTCTCGGACTCGAAGTCCTGAAGCAAGAGCTGCAGCACCGGGGGCTCAAGTGCGGGTACGGTTTTGCGGTCAGGGTTGTTGTGTTGTGGGTGTGTTGCTGACTTTTGAATGGTTGGCTACAGGGGTTCGCTCGAGGAGCGCGCTGAGCGGCTGCAGAGCGTGCGCGGGAAGGCGTGGGAAGAGATCGACAAGAAGCTCAAAGACCCGAAAGCCAACCGGAAGAACTAACCCTGGGGAGTTGAGTGTCGGTAGCCGCAACGAGTCAGTCGTGCTCGAGAGCGTCGGGGGCGTTCTACTACGAAGGTGCAATCAACGCCTCGTTCGCGCTCTCCCAGTGTCTTCATCGTATGCACCGCATCGTGCAGGATCTATTTCTTTTGATACGTCACGGATGTGTACCCCATGCTGGGCTTGAACGACGACCGCGGCGGCGGCTGGGCGAACTGCGGCGGCGGCGCGAACGCCGACGGGAACAAGTGGTTCAGCGCAGCCGGCGAGGTGTGCGTCGGAGGCGGCTGCATTTGCATCTGCGGCGCGAAGTTCAGTCCACCGGCACCGCCACCGTTGTTCATCCCAAACGCTGGCGGACCGCGGCTCCCTCCACCCGAGTGGAACTGCATCGCGAGCGACGAGATGTCCATGTTCGAGAACGCTCCATTCGGATTCTGCTGGGCGCTTGGTGGAGGAGGCAGAGGCGTCATGAACGGTGGAGGTGGCGCTTGGTTCGCGTTCAGGTTCTGCATGAAGCCTCCTCCTTGAGGGTACATCGGAGCGTACCCTGGGTGCGGTGGCATTGGTCCGCGTCCAAAGTGGTTGTTCGGCATCGGCGCTGCAAACATGTTCGACTGCATGCCTGGAGGGATCTGCTGGTACCTCTGCGCCGGCTGCACGGGCTGCATCGACTGCATGCCTGGCGGAGCTGAGTGTGCCGGCGGCTGGGTCTGCTGCATCGGCGTGTTGTTCTGCAGAGCACTCGCGAACTGAGCAAAGTTGAAGCTTGAGGAGCTCTCCTCAGCGCGTGCTGCGGTGGGGAACGAAGTCAGTCCAGGGGGAATCTGCGCATACTGACTCGTATCTCCAGTTCGACTTGGCGCGAACGCATTCTCTGCCACGCCTGCCCGCGCGAAGCTGAATCGCGACTGGCGGCCGCCTCCGTCTTGGTGAATCGGCTCGCTGCTTCTTGGTGCATCCAGCCCACGATCCCCAGTTCCCCCAACGATCACCGCCGAGTCGGCTTGTGCGCTCTGCTCAGCACTAGCAGTCTCCTTCTTCCGTCGTGGAATGATCTCTTCGGTCTCCGACAGGACGACCTCAGAAGTAGCAGGTTCCACGACCACGAAGTCCGCGTCGGTCTCCATCTTGCCGCCAAGAAGCGCAGCCAGTTGCTGCTGAGCTATCGGCTGGCTGACCTGCGCTTCTCGAACGCCGATGAACTGCCGGAACTCCTGCAGCCTCGCCTGTTGCTTCTGCTCGATCTCTGCGAGCTCGTTCGCGAACTGGTCCTTCAGCCGCAGCTTCTTGATGTAAAAGTTCGCGACGTGGAATTGCCCGACCTCGATCGCCTTGAGGATGAGGCTTCTTGTCGGGAAGGGGGCGGTCCGCTTCGCTTCCGCGCCATCGTCGCCAAGCTCCGGTGTTTCATGAAGGCCAAACTTGATCGAGTACTTGATCGCCTTGTACATCTCCTTGTACATGATCATGGTGGTGATCAGGTACTCGAGCAGCGGTCGGTTCTCCCCTTGGTCCAGCTTGTACTCGCCCAGATACTTGCGCGCCGTGACGAAGTCTCCTGCTCGCGCAGATTCCCGCACAAGCGCTTCCGCGAACTTGCCCAGCGCCTCCTTCGACTGCACCTTGCCCATGCACTTGACCGCGAGCGACCACTGCCTCTCCGCGAGCATCTTGGCGATCAGCGCCTCGACCGGGAAGTCCGCGAAGAGTCTGAACTCCATCACGCTCGAGACCGCGTCCTCCCACTGCCGCGCTTCAAACATGTTCGCAACGAGCGGCAGCACCGGGAACGTCTCGAGCAAGTCGAACTGCTTGGCGAACTTGAGCGCGGTCTTGAACTGGAACGCACGCACCATGGCTTGGATGAGCGCCTGCGGGGTCCACGATGGGCGCTCGTGGTCGCGCGGCCCAAAGTCCTTCTTGCCGAAGTTCTGCACCATCTCCTGCGCGTAGCGCACGGCGGCGTGGAACTGCGCGCTGCGCACGAGCTCCTTCACGAAGAGCGTCACGAGCAGCTGGTTCGACTGCAGCTTCATGTCGCGGATAAGCTGCGCGGTCTGCTCGAACTGCTTGTTCTCGAGCATGAGGCGCACGACGTCCGACGTCTTGAACTTGGCGGCCAGCGCCGGGCTCGCCGCGATCAGGTACGCGGCGTCGGAGAAGCGCGCGCCGCGCAGCAGCGTCTGGAGCAGCAGCTGCAGCTCCTCCTCGCTCTTGCCCTCGGCCTCCTGCTTCATGCTGGCGAGCGCGACATCGTGACGCGACGGCGGCGGCGGCGCTTGGTTCAGATTTGGCGCGCCACTCTTCCCGCGCTGCTTGGGCGTCGACGTCGCGCGTGCGGCGCCCGGCTGCTTGTTGCTGCTGCTGGTGGTAGTGTTACTGCTGCTGTTGGCGGCGCCTTTGCGGTCGGGGAACTGGCGCGAGGGCGTCTGCGCGCGTCCGCCGCCACCGCTGCTGTTGCCGGTAGACGAGGCGGAGGGCTCTCTGTCGCTTATGGAGCCCTTGCGGCGCGCGGGCGTCGTCTGCTGCGTCATGCGGGCGGCTGGCAGCGCAGAAGATCTCGGTCGGCTGGTGCTGCTGGGTGAGTGTCTCCTCCTCTTGCCTTGACACGCAATTCACATTTTGAATCGAGAAACAGTTGCGATTTAGCATAATGAATTGTAAGCTAAAATATATGTAAATTTTGTGAAAGGTAGATTTTATCTTTGATACCTCTTTTTATTAAAAAAATAATTGGATACTTTTTGTAAAATGTAAATTGCCGCTTTTTGTAGAAAATGAACAATCATTATCGTTATTTAAAATATTAGACAGCAGTTACTGAATTTTCAAAAGTTTGCCATTTGTGAAACGGTCAGCTCTAAATGTAGCCATCTCGCTCTCCTCTCGTTTTCTTCACTATCGCTTGCTTCTGATTGTCAGTTGGTTTCACCCCAGTCGCCATGAGCTGGGCGTGCAACGAGTCCGAGAAACACCGCGCAGAGCGGAAGCAGTAGCGATCGATCGCCAAGTGCACGCGTGACCCTCGCCATGTTCATGAACGACGCGTCCTTCGAGGACGACAGCGGTGGGCGGCGACCCGCCAAGCGCGGCTCGCAGACGGACGCCGTCTCGGACGCCGTCGAGTCGCTCTCAGTGGACGACAAGCGCGGCGGCGGCAGCAGCAGGAGCTTTGGCGGCGCGCCGCACCCCAACTCGCTCAAGGACGACGAGGAGATCGAGTCGATCGTGGGCGGCGACGACTTCGTCTCCGGCGCGCGCACGAGCGTGATCCAGCAGCAGCGCGACCTGCAGAAGAAGAAGCTCCAAGAGCGCATGGGCGGCGGTGCGTTCGCGACCTAAAGGCAAAAGTAGCGCAGCAGCTCACGCTTGCTGCTCTGGTGTCCAGGCGTCGTGCGCACGTCGTTGCCCAAACAGTACTCGGCGCCGCGCTCGATGGACGTCGACGACAAGCCCTCGTAAGCTCATCTCTTGGCGCCTTGCTGCGCATGCGCGCGTCGTGCTCACTTTCTACCGACGTGCTTATTTACTTAGACGGTTCGGCCGAGACGACGACGATGACGACGACTTGCTCCCTTCGCGTCGCGGCAGCAGCGGTGCCAGTCGCGGCAGTAGCCGCGGGTACGTTGGTGACGCGTCGTACTCCCGTCGCGGCGTGGAGGAGGAGGACGACGACGACCGGAAACCCCGCCGCGCGTCGGACTATCGCGACCGCGGACGCGATGACGACTACGATCGGGACTACGATCGCAGCCGAGAGCGAGGCGGTGGGAGTAGCGGTCGAGGGGCGTCTGATTGGGACCGTGGCCGCAGTAGCGCCCGCGGAGACTACGACCGAAACGATCGGAACGACCGTGACCGTGACCGTGACCGCGGTGGCCGGGACCGCGAGCGCGAGCGGGACCGCGGCTACGATCGCTCGGACCGCGAGCGCGATCGAGAGCGCGAGAGAGACCGGAGCCGCGGGCGCGAGCGAGAGCGCGACCGCGAGCCGGCGTCGAAGAACCGTCCGACCACCAGCGGCGACCGAGGCGGCAGCTCGTCGCGCGAGCGAGACGACTATGGCGACCACCGGCGTGGGAGCAAAGACTTCGACGCTCCAAAGTCGGACAAGTTCGTGCCGAAGCGCGGGAGGTTCGTGCGCTCGTGATCCCCGTCGCTTGGTTCGTTCGTCCGCTGGCTCAACATCCGTCTCACTGTGCGTGCTTGGCAGTGGTGGTCGTGGAGATCGCGAGGACGAGGACGACGGCGATCGCAGAGGTCGCTCGAAGAATGTACGCCGCTGACGCTCGCTCGCATCGTGATCATGCCGTAGTTTGCCTGACGACTCTTGCCTTCTCCTGCAGGCCAATGCGCGCGACCGATCCCGCTCTCGGTCCCGTTCGCGTTCGCGCTCGCGCTCGAGGTCGCGCTCCGCGTCGCCCGACGTGTCTTCGGATGACGAGCGCCATGACGACGCCGCCGCGACGACGCACGACCCGTCATCGGCGGCCGCAAAGCCACGCGGCGGCGCAGTGATCAAGAAGCCGAAGCTCGACATGGCGGACATGAAGGCGTTCCTGTTGCGCCCGGTGCCCAAGGCGTACGACGTGGTCGAGTGCTACATCGAGCGCAACAAGTCGGGCGCAAACAAGATGTTCCCCGAGTACTGTCTGTACATGAAAGAAGGCGACCGGTTCCTGCTGACGGCGAAGAAGCGCCCGAAGAACCGCACGAGCAACTACCTCATCTCGATGCAGCGCGGGGACCTCTCGCGCCGCGGCAGCGACAACTACATCGGCAAGCTCCGCGCCAACTTCCTCGGCACCGAGTTCGCGATCTACGACAACGGCGTGAACCCGAAGGACGCCGACACGCAGACGATCACGTCCAACCCGGCAGGCATCCGCCAGGAGCTCGGCATCTCCATGTACGCCGCGAACGTGCTCGGCCACCGCGGGCCGCGCAAGATGAAAGTGTGTGTGCCGCGCGTACGCGAAGACGGCACGCGCGTCGTCTGGCGGCCGCTGACCAAGGAGGACGAGATGATCAACAAGTGCAAGGAGCAGGACCACACGAACCTCACGTACCTCATCAACAAGCCGCCGCGCTGGAACGACCAGGTGTGCGCGTACGTGCTCAACTTCAACGGCCGCGTGACGATGGCATCGGTCAAGAACTTCCAGCTCGTGACGCCCGAGGACCAGGAGACGGTCGTACTCCAGTTCGGCCGCGTCGGCAAGGACCTCTTCACGATGGACTTTAGATGGCCGCTGTGCCCGCTGCAGGCGTTCGCGATCACGCTCAGCAGCTTCGACTCCAAGTTGGCGTGCGAGTAATAACCGACGGAGACGAAGATCGACAGATGGAGACGAGGAGAGAGGTGGAGAGAGAGAGAGAGAGAGAGAGAGAGAGAGAGAGAGAGGAAGGAGGCAGGAGAGCCGCTGCATACAGAGTTACACATTCGCTTCGCTGCTGCCTTGCTGCTGCTTCGTCGCCTTCGAGTGCTCGCCGTCGGCAGCGAAGCCATTCCCATCCAAACATAGTTGGTGCTCTCGAACCGCTCTTGAGTCCGTCAAGCGATGCGGACGCCGGCACCGCAAGCGCGCAACCCGATCCACCACGCGCCCGCGTCCGCGAGACTCGCGTCGTTCGCAGATGTGCTGCCCGCCACAGTCGCGGAACGCCGCGTGATGAAGAAGGTCGCGCAGCCCGAGCACGCGTACACTGGGTGCGTGTCGAACAAGAGCAACGACTCACTACGAGACCATGCTGTCTGACACTCTTCTTCGTTGTCGTCGTTAGGTGCCTCCCGCAATGCGAGGAGCAAGAGGCCGAGCCACTGCCGGTCAGGCGGAACCCACCGATCCTGGGCTACAAGGGCCACTTGCGAAACACGGACGACCGGATCGGCACCACGTTCACGAACGGCCTCAAGACCGCGCTACGAGCGTCCGAGCTGGCGGAGGATCGTCGTCCGAGTGGGCACGCGAGAGACTCGGGGCTGCAGCGCCAGAGCAACAAAACGCAGCAAGCACCAGCGCATCGGGTGCACTTCCAGCCTCAGGTCGCACCGCAACAAAAGCAGCAGCAAGAGCGCGGGCACCAGCGCATCTCGACGCACCAAAAGATGTCGGCTCGATCTGGATACGGAGCGTTCGACGCCGCGAGCGGCTACGGCGAGTTCCAAGCTCCACCGCAGATGTCGGCTCGATCTGGATACGGAGCGTTCGACGCCGCGAGTGGCTATGGCGAGTTCCAAGCACCCCCGAGCACAAACCAGCGCGAATCCTCAGGCTTGCTGGCTCAGCAGCACCAGCAGCAACAGAACATGGGCAGCCAGTCCAGTTCGCACCGCTTGGAGCTGAAGCTCTCCGAATCGCTCGACCGGAAGTACCAGCAAGCGCTCAAGAGCGTCGGCGGGAAGGCGAACACACTCAAGCTCTGGCACGCTGCTGCTGCTAGCATCTCGAGCCGCTACCGCAAGCGCACGGAGTTGCTGCAGGCGATCAAGCGCAGCTTCGAGAAGAGCGAGAGCGAGAGTACGTCGAGTTCGATGCAAAACGGTGTCGCCTCGTGCCCTGACTATCTCGGATGATGCTCGCTTGTGACTCGCTTGCAGATGACGGGAACATGACAAAGGAGCACCTGAAGGAGGCATTGCAGATACTCGCGTGCGTGTTCACGGACGACCAGGTCATGGCGCTCTTCGGACTCTACGATGTGCACTGCACCGGTGAGATTAGTTCAGATTGTGTTCGAAGCTCGCGCGTGGATGAGATGCATTCGCCTGACATGCTGTTCCGGTATCAGGCGAGGTGCCGATGGACACGCTCCTCTTCGCCTTGACCGACTGTCTGTAGACACATCTGCTAAGGAACCCTCGGATGAACGCTTTGCTTAGCCTGCTAGCAACTGCTGCTGCGGCTGCTGTCTAGTATCTGTCGTCTTCTTCTTCTCTGTACAGAGTTGGCTAGTTCGACGAACGGAAGCCCTCGTACGCGTTGAGGATGTTCAGGCGGCCGTGACCGAACTGGTTGTTCGGCCACACGAGGTCCGACGTGCCGCCGCACGTGTAGTTGCTTGGCGCCAGACCCTTCTGGTCCGTCGTCGTGTACAGCGCGATCTTGACCTCCTCGACGCTGAAGTCCGGCTGCGCGCTCAGCAGCAGCGCGATCGAACCAGTGACGTGCGGAGCTGCAATCGACGTCCCCGAGAGAGTCATGTAGTCCGTGTCGCTCGTGTTGGTCGCGGAGCGGATGAGCGAGCCCGGAGCCGAGATGTCGGGCTTGCGGCGGTTCGTGATGAGTGTCGGGCCCTTGGCGCTGAAGTAGGAGAGCGCGTCCGTGCTCGTGATCGAGCCCACGCCGATGACGCTCGGGTAATCTCCCGGCGAGCCCGCGGTGGTGCAACCGGTGCGACCGCCGTTGCCCTGCGAGAAGACCGGCACGATGCCCGCCTTCACCCACGCGTCGATGATCGCCTTGTACCATAGCCGACCACCCTTGCCGCCCCAGCTGTTGTTGATCACGCGCGGCGCCTTGGAGCAGTCCGGGTTCTTGCCCTGCGTGTCCGTCGGGCACAGCATGAACTGCGCGCACGCCGCGAGGTCTTCCTCGGGGCATCGAATGGACGGAACCTCATTTGGGAAGTGGCGGCAGGCCTTGCACGCCATCCAGGTCGCGCCAGGAGCCACGCCGACACCCTTTGAGCCGGCCACCGTCGCCATGATGTGCGTGCCGTGGCCGTCGATGTCGTGCGGCTCGCTCGACTGCATCTCCGGGTCGTACCAGCCGTACACACCGCGGAAGTTGCTCTTGAGCGTCTCGTGCGTCGCACGCACACCCGAGTCGATCTGGCCGACGACAACGCCCTGGCCGATGTTGCCGTCTGCCCACACCTGGTTCGCGCCGATGCGCTTGACACCCCACTCCTGACCCACGAGCTCCTTCGTGTCAGCTTCAGGATCGGGCTGCTCGAGGAAGATCACTTCCTGTTCCCGGATGCTGGCGACCGAGTTCAGGTTCACGAGCTTCTCCACCAACTCGAACGACGCGTCCTTGACCGTCACCTGGTTCGAGATCCAGAAGTTCTGGAAGCCGCCGTGGAGACCCGTGCTCTCCTGCGACAGCAGCTTCGTCACCTCCGCCGACGCCGCCACATTCTGCGCCTGCAGCTTGTCGGCCACAGCCTGCACCTTGGC
>JAASGU010000283.1:0-25447 GCA_023334365.1 Globisporangium acanthophoron
AACCGACCGCTGCATCTGGATGACGATGTTGATCCTGGTCGTGTGCGATACACTGACCATCGTGTGCTTGGATCTGCGAGCAGCTCCAGGAGATCTTCGACTCCAACATGGGCAAGTACAACAAGTCTGGCGAGAAGAAGGGCATGCAGCTCACCGAGTTCTTGCAGATCATGTCGAACACAGACGCACGAAGCGTAGCTGGAGGCGAAGAGAGGAAGACAATCTTGTTGAGATGCCATGCATTAATGATGTACTGCAAGTGAACGAGTGCAAGTGTGAACTAGCTGTCGCTGTGAGCTCTGCCTTCTAGTCGGTCTTCCTATCCTCCCATGTCTTCGAGATCCAGTCGTCAAAGCACGCTGGCTGCGCTTCCTTCTGGTGTGCCCACAGAGCTACCCACGCTGGCATCCCTTCGTTGTCCTTGGCGAGTGCTTTGCACTCACCAAGGCTGAGTAGTTCCTTCTGGCAGGAGAAGAAGTCCGGCCAAGCTTGACAAACAAGTTAGGTACCTTTGCACCCCTACTCTATATTAGACGTCAAATGACTTCGAGTACAAGGACCACGGAATCCTTGTATTCGAAGTCCGAGGATGGCAGAAAGTGTTTCATTTATACTTGAGCTGAGTATGGTTGCAGACTTCAAATACAAGGATCACCGAGGATGGCAGAAAGTGTTTCAGTTATACTTGGAGTGAATATGGTTGCGGACTTCGAATACAAGAACGGGCGCTCCTAATACAAGGACCATAGTGAAATCAAGACTTTGAAAACAAGGTGGTACACACATACTCCTACTGTTTGAGAAACCTTAGTGAAAAAAATAGGCGGGAGTGATCCGGTGAATTGTAGCGTGGGCCACACAAGATTCCAACGGCTCTTTCCGTGTGAGCCACACGAGGCGACCGTAAAGTGGAAAATACCGCAATTAGAGGAACATGGACATGTCCATAGACAGTAGCCAATCCGAGTGCGCAGTGAGACCCCACATACAAATCCAAGTCAATTCTCTCCTTCTCAGAAATGATAATTCTGAGAAGTCCTAAATCTGAGGAGGAGACAATTGACTTGAATTTGTATGTGGGGTCTCACTGCGCACTCGGATTGGCTAAAAAGGCGGTTCTTATTTGAAGGGAGGAACTCGCCAAAAAAATTGGTCAATGATTGATGGTGTGGGCCACACCTGCTTTCCAGCATTCGAATTCATGCTGTTCTTTGGCTCGGAGAAGTCGAACTTTGACCCCTCAAGCAGCGTTTTTGGTGGTCCAGCTGGTGGCGACGCGTATCCGCGCTGCAGTCGCCACCGCCCGCTTCATTCTCGTTCGCCCGCTCTCGCGCACACGTCTCCCGCCTCCCAGTCACAGCACTCGCAACTATGGAAGCCATCCGCCGATACCTCAAGGTGTGTGTGCCTCTCTCTTTCTCTCGCATGTGTAGCTGCGCCGCCGTCTAACTCTAGCACTCTCGCTCCCGACAGGTGCAATTGCCGCGCTACCTCAAGGGGCTGCCGCTGCCACGCACATTCGCGGGCTTCCTCAAGCTCAAGCAGGAGGAGTGGATGTACTTGGCGCCGCTGCTCGTGACGATCGCCATTCTCTTCTACTCGCTCTTCTTCTCGGGCGCCAAGGCGGACGCCAAGAGCGCCAAGTTCCGTGTCAACCGCCATGTGAAGCTCGAGAAGGACAAGGTCGTCGACTTCCTCAGCGTGCCGGACGTCGAGGATCTCGTGACCAAGGGCAAGGGCAAGTGCCTCGTGTGCCGCTGCTGGAAGTCCAAGAAGTTCCCGCTCTGCGACGGCTCGCACGTCAAGCACAACAAGGAGACGGGCGACAACGTCGGCCCGCTCGTGATCCAGGAGAAGAAGGAATAGAGGGGATCGCAGCGCAGAGGGTGAAGGTGGCGAGCGGCATGTTGACGCTGACCGGCAGCGAAGGTAGAGAGGTAGAGGCTCCAGCCACCTCAGCGCCGGGTGCTTTGTGACGACCGTTGTATTCACCCGTGGGCGACAGCATCCAGAGCCGCCCCCAGTCTCTGGCTACTGCACCGACCAGGAGCCTGCCAACCTGCATGGAGCACCGCCGCCCGTCGGCTTGCGCGCGATGGCAGTCAGGCGAGCGCGCCGCCGCCGCCGTCGTTTGTGGAGAGAGCGCTGCGTTCGTGTCCGAGGCGTGCACTTTGTATATAAACTCCGTGATGCTCGTGCATTCGACTGTTCTCCTATGCTTGAGAGACTGGAAGCCTTCGATTTTACAGCGCGCAAGTTGCGGAGTCGGAAGTCGAGTCGCTCCAGCGCCACATCGAGCGAGTGACAGCTCCTAGGTGCTGCTCATCCTCTTAGTCGCTCCACATACAGTTTGACTGCACAGGTCTCCCATTCGACTCTTTCCTGCTTTTTCCAATATAACACGCGTCACGTCTCGTCACTCGCTCTCCTTTGACATCATGGCTTTTCTGTCTCTATTCTACTAAGTGCGAGTCCTCGTTCACCATACTTTCTACCAGTCATTTGCAAGATTCGTCCCTTTGTGATCACTGATGATGGTGCGAGGCGTGTGCGCATGTGGAGCAGTGGTGTCGTGAGGTCGAGCGGCGTCTCCACCGCGAGAGGCGCTCACTCCTCTCGCCGCCGTCACCGCCGTCCGCACCTCTCCGCACGCCGCATACATGGCGCCGCAGCCGCCCAGCTTCCCGCTGCCGGACGCGCAGCTGCCGGCGATCCGCGTGTCCGCCGCGCAGCACGAGGAGCTGCGCGCGTTCCTGCTGCCCATGGCGCGCGAGGTGGTGCGCGACGGGCCGTCGTGGGGGCGCACGAATGTCGCGAGCGCGCGCGCCGCCGGCTGGAAGCTCGTGGCAGACAGCACCGACAGCTGCTTCCTCACACGCACCTCGGGCAAGAGCTACCGCGGCTTCGGCGCTGACGCAGCCGCCAAGCGCGCCGAGAGCCGCGAGGAAGGCGCTGACGTGGCCACCGCAGCGCTGCAGCCGCCGCCCACCGCCGGTCAGTGCTTCATGGGGTACTCGGTCTCGCCCTACTCGCTCGAGGACGTCATGAGCAGCGTGTACTGCGAGACGACCGAGGAGCTGCGCGCGCACTTCAGCAACACGTACGGCGCTGTGTGCCTCGACTGCTGCGTGCTCGCGACGCTCGAGGGCGCGACGCTGGAGGACCCGTTCTGGTACGTCGGCATCAAGTGGCTCGCGCTCAAGTCGCCCGTGAAGAAGCTCGTATCGAGCCGCGAGTTCGTCTTCCTCGAGCTCTCGGGCTCGCACGTGCAGAGCGACGGCCGCCGCATGCTCTACCGCATCCTCCAGTCGGTCGACATCCGCGGCTACGGCGGCAAGAGTTCGTACTTTGGACTCACGCGCGGCCACATCGAGGCGGCGTTCGTGTACTGGGCGGACGACGCGCGCTCGACGCCCGACAAACCCTTGCTGAACGTCTGCACGAAGGGCCGCGCGCACCTCAAGGGCAGCCTCCCGCTCTGGCTCGTGCAGCTCTACCTCAAGAAGTTCTGGAACTCCAAGCGCAGCGTCAGGATCGAGGCCGTGCTCCAGTCCGCGCAGTCGGCGAGCGACGGCAGCAATGGGGAAGCGGTGGGTGGTGACGACACGGATGGCGGCGTGCGCAGCATCATGAGGAAGCCCAGTAGGAAGGACATCCGGAGACAGAGCAGCGACGACGCCAGCAGCTCGTCGGACAGCATGCCGCTCGAAATGGCGACCACGTGGGTACCGAACGAGTCGCGCGCTGCGTGCTACGTGTGCCAGAAGAAGTTCCAGCTTATGCGCCGGCCGAAACACCACTGCCGGTCGTGCGGCGAAGTGATCTGCAGCGACTGCACGAGCTACAGCAAACTGAGCGTGCCGCCGATGCTCACGCGCAGCGGGTCAGCGCTATCGGAGCCTCGGAGCACCAAGTCCGAGTCTGCTGCCACCACCACCCAGCCATCGAGATCGTCCAGGAGACTCGGGAGAGCGCGCGAGTCGTACGTGACGGTCGGGAAAGTGTGCCATCGGTGTATGGACCTCAAGAGCATCATGCACAACAACAGCACGCGCCTGAACTTGACAGTCGCCCATGCAGCCCGTGATGCAGCAATTGTGTCAGGGAAGCGAGATGACGGCAGGGAGAAAGACCAGTACGAGTCGCTCTCGACGTTCTACCCGTCACGCGAAGGCACCAGCGACCGCGATCGGAGATCTGTGGGCAGCAGCACGCAAGGAGGAGAGGTGATCACTACCCGAATCGGTCGCGAGTCGTCGTTGTCGTCGTCGGAAGTGCGGGCAATCATCGAGTCTAATCGTGTGGACTCGAAGAGCGACAAGCTGGAGGCTACAAGTGGCGAAGCTGCACCGGCTGACTTCAAGACACAACTGGATGCGATCGCCTTTGACGCTGTCGCGTACGACGACGTTGACGACGACGATGACGACAGCAACGTCGACCTCGAGTTCCACCCCGTCCTCGCGAACGACGTGCCGACGCACGAGCTGGTAGGGGACACGAACGGCGCGGATATGGTCGGCTCAGTGTCGCTGTTCAACCCCGACGGTCTATTCAACTTGGAGGATGACCAAGTGGAGTCCAGTTCCGATGACGACGAGTCTGAGAGCTCCGACGATGAAAACGCTGCTGGTGCGACGTCGGACAGCGGAGCGACTGACGCAAAACCGAGTAAAGACAGCCCCGGCGCCGCCGAGCATCAGTGGCAGCACCAAGAGCCCTCCCAGCTTCCTTTCTCGTCGCTCTCGACGTCTACGCGCTCGACCGGCACGGGAGTGGCTTCGCCCACGCGGCCGAGTTCGCTTTTGCGCTCGACGTCATCATGGTCACGGCGAGACGAGTCAGCTGCGAATGCAAATGCATCGACGGCAACCGGAGATGGGCACGTTTCGCTCGAGGACGTGAAACTCGCGATCGCGGATCACGTGAAGCTCCTCGAGGTCATCAAGCGCGAGCACCAGCACCACGACGCTCCGTAGTCAACGGATGCTGCGTGAGAGTAGACGAGAAGGAAGGCACCACGTACCATATGAACCATCTTTTTCACCTCATTGTGCGAGAATCTAGGGAGCTTCGGTCATGGACGTCCCGGTGTTCGACAGGCTCGCCCGCGCTGCCGCCGTGTTCGCTCCACTGTCGTTGTCTATATGGTTGCTGCCACCTGAGGCTTGGTGCTTGGACGAGAGCGCCATCGAGCGCATGACCGCGTCGATCGGGAGGCGCGGAGCTACTCCGCCCTGCTGCGTCGTCGCCTTCGCGCGCTCGAGCTGGATCGAGCTCAGTAGCGCCTCCTGCTCGGCGATCGACCGCTCCATGATCTCGAACTGCTCCGGGATCGAGAACGAGCGCTGGCGGTCAGCGTCGGTGGTCTGCAGCAGCGTCGAGCTGAACGCCACGCCCCCATCGCCACTGTCCTCGCTCTGGTTGTTGCTGCTCGAGCTGTCCCGGTAGTTCTGGAGTACCGAAGATGCAGCTGCTGCCATTGCGGCGCTGGGAGCAGCTGGAGGCTTCGTGCTGAAGCGATCGCTCTCGCTGCGGTTCATGAACGCTGCCGAGTCGGTCACCACGAGGTTGTCGAAGTCGAAGGACGCCTCGCTGCTGGCGAGACTGAGCTTGCGGCTCGAGGTCTCCGACGACGTGAAGTCCGACTCGTCAAAGAGCCGAATGCTCGCGCGCTCCTGCGCCGACGCGAGCGCACTCCGGTGCTGCTCGCGCAGCTTCTGCTTCTCGCGCTCCATGTGCTCCTGTCGCAGCTTCTCGATGCGCTTCGAGTACTGCACGTCGTCGATGATGGTCTCGTCGTCGTCCGGGAAGCCGCTCGCGCCGTCATCCGCGAATGGGGCGACGTACTTGCCAGCGAACGCAGCGATCATCTGCTCGCGATGGCGCAGCATTCCTTCCGTGAAGTAGTAGTTGCCCACACCTGCGACCATCGCACGGCGCTCCTGGCGCACCATGAACATGCACTTCTTGCAGAACTTGAAGTTGTTGATGACTGGGAAGCCGTGGCGGTTCGTGTCCTCGAGCTTCTTCTTCGAGGGCTGGTTCTGCAGCGGGAAGTGCGCGTTCTCGTCTGCGTCGAACTCCGCCGGCGCCACGAGCGGCAGCGTGACCATGCAACGCGAGCACATCACATCGCCACACATGCGGCAGTGGTGGCGGTGGCGCCGCAGCAAGCTGAAGCTCTTGAAGCACACGTAGCACGCCTTTCGCTGGTGGTCGGGCACCCAGTTCGCCGTCAGACGCGACCCCATCGAGTCTGCACGCGTCGACGCCATGGGTGACGGGATGTGCGTGCTCACGCTCAGCGCGATGCTCATCTTGCCGCCACCTGATTGGTCGTGCGGGAACATGAGCCCGTGCTTGGTGATGAACTTGGCGTCCGCGATGTTGCTGAGGTGCACGACGATCGGCGCGAAGAGCGAGAGGTTCAGGTTCGCCAAGAAGCTCGGCGTGCGACCGGCCGGGTCGATCTTGCCTTCGCAGAACACCTGCATCTCGTTCGCCTTGGCGTCGTAGTGGTACATGTAGATGATCGAGATCCCGGAGCGGACGAACTGGAGATCGCCCTGGTCGGGGATGAGCGGGATGATGTCGTCTGGCACCGACTCGTCGACTCGAACGAGGATCTTCTCCCCCAGCTCGCTTGTGACCGTCTTGGTGTACTGCATGTATGCGTTGTCTCGCGGCGACATGATCTTGACACCGCCGATCGTGCCCGTGAGCAGCCACTTCATGCCGAAGAACTGGAAGGGGTCGTCCTCGGTCTGCGTCTCGAACGCCTCGAGGATCGCGGCGTCGAGGAAGAAGTCGCCGAACCAGTACGCGTTCGTCGCGCGCTCGTCGGGCGTCGTCTCCGCGTAGAGTCCGTACTGGATGTCCTGGAGCGTGAGTCCCGGGATCCGCCCCGTGGCCACGAACGGGTGGTACGTCGCGCCGCTCGGGTCTCGTCGGCGGTACACGACCAGGTTCGGCTTGGACGAGTGCAGCTTCCACATCTTCGGGTCCTCGAAGATGCCGTTCGTGCCGTCCCACGCCGCCTGGCAGCGCGTCAGCATGCCAGCGATGCGGTCCTCCGCCGCCTGCTTGAGTTCGGCCTTCTGGATCTCGGTGATGTGCACCGTCGGCGTGAGGTTCTCGAGGCGCGGCATGCTCTTGCGCTTGGAGCGCGTAACGGGCGGTG
Source organism: Globisporangium acanthophoron (assembly GCA_023334365.1). Taxonomy (NCBI): domain Eukaryota; phylum Oomycota; class Peronosporomycetes; order Pythiales; family Pythiaceae; genus Globisporangium; species Globisporangium acanthophoron. The sequence goes on from JAASGU010000283.1 coordinate 7,184, forward strand.
CTTTCCCAGCGCCTTCGCTGGTGCTCGCGCTGTTGCTGTTGCTCGCGCTGATGCTGCTGGCTTTACTCGGCCGCTTGGCGTTCTGCTGCTGCTTGCGCGCCGGTGACGGCAAGTCGAAGTCGAGCAGGATGGGCTCGGACGCACGGTGGCCGCCCGCCAGCAGCCGCCCGCTGCTGCTGTGGCCGCTGCCGCCCACGAACGCGCTGCCGAGCGAGCGCGCGGGTGGCGGCTTGCTGAGCAGCGGCGGGTCCTCACCGGCCCGTGCAGACGCGCGCGCGGGGCCGAGACCGTCGCGATAGCCTCCGATGCCGCTGATCTCCATCCCCTTGCTCCGCTAGAGTTCGCTTCCTTAGCTGTTGCTGGGAGCGGCGAGAAGCGCGTGTGGTGTGCTCGTGCGGCCGAGAGAGACGGGGGGTGAATGCTCCAGACGACCGACGACGCCTAACGACGACGACGACACGATGACTGCCGAGTTGCGTGGATCACGATCGGGCTCACGCTGGCACAATCATTCAAGCTGAGAGATACCGTACTTTGCACGGGGTGAAAGGGAGACCACAGTCATCGACATCCGACTGGCGAAGTATGAACCGCCGTCGTCCCTCTTGAGGTTGATTTGCCGCGAGAGCTGAGTCGCCGGAGGTTCCGGCTTCTCCTCGTCCTCATCTCCAGCGATAACCGCGTCTTCGCCAGAACCAGAACGCTGCTGCGTGACGCCGCCGTCGAAGATGCTCGAGATTGTCTGCAGGTGCAGCACGAGGCGGTCCATGGTCGCGATGTTGCGCATGCTCGCGTCCACCTGCGCCTGCGTGGCCGCCAGCACCTTCTTGAGGCGCGCGAGTTCCTCCGCGAGCGCGCAGCGATGGCTGCGCCGCAGACTCACGATCGCGAGTCGGCCCTCCAGCAGCGCGTGTGCGCGGTGCGCGTGGCGCACGAGCCGCTGCATGTCACCGGTCGCGTCGTCCGCAACCTCCGCGTGCAGCACAACAAGGACCATGACCGTGCTGTCGACAGGAAGCTCGTCGGCGCCAGCGAGCCACAGCACCACTGCGATAAGTCGTCGCAGCACGTTCGCCGCCGCAAGAGAGACGTCTTCTTCTCACTCTTCAAGCACTCGTCGTCGTCCAAGCGCGACCTCACCACGCAGCAGCCCGCCACACAGAGCGTCCCGGTGCAGATCCCGGTCGGGTACACGAATCCAAATCACAAGGGCTGCCTCGTCAGCGGCCGCCGTGTGGCGTACTCCCGGCACATGCATCACGGCCAGAAAGCTGCGTTGGCGGCGATGCTCGAGCACGCGATCCCAGAGGACGAGCAGGTGCTTGAGTTTTCGCCCACAGATGCAAGCGCAAGAAGACTCGAGCCGCACACAGCGTGCGGTGCCCGCTACGCCTTCCTCTAAGCCCGTGTGACGCGATCTAAGTTATCAACAAAGCAGCCAGTATCAGTAGCAAACCAGACGTGTACAAGGACGATAGTCACGCAGTGTGTGTGATTGCAGGACTCAACGCGAGCGCGGCGATCTCTCATCTGGTTTGACTCACCGAGTCGCTCGCTTCACACTCAGCAGCAGCAACAATGAGCGATGGCGAAGTATGGCGAAGATGGTGACCCGACTGTTGCAACAAGATGATTCTGTTGTTGTAACAATACCGTCTTGCTGAACCCGTCTTGTTGTAACAATTTCCATGGACAGAAAATCGTGTGTAATTGTATAAAGGAAATCAACAAAAATTATTTAATATCTTCGGTTGCAGAAAAAATGTTGTCATAGATATGTTGTAAGACATTTTGCAGACATTGCTCATGCACCTATCGCCAATCTCAGTTGAGCAGCGCAAACCGCAGACCGCGCAGAGGGCATAGCCTCAGTAGTCAACTACTGAGATCACGTGTCGGCGACCTGAAAGAGACTGAGGCACAGCTGCGCGAGATATCACAATTTTGCTCAGACACTATCGCGACACAGGAGGAGCTCCTACTTCAGGTCACAGCTGAGAAGCAAGACACGTACGAGCTGATGGCAAACCACATCGCAAGCAGCAACAACTCCAGCTACCTGCTGTATCTTGCATTCGTCATTGGCATGATCTGCAAGACTCTCACTGGGTATGATGCCCAACATCTTTCTCGTCTTCCGTCACTAAGACAGGAATCCTTGCAAAAGGTGCTCACGCACGCTTCCTCTCTACTGTGCTGCGTAACTCGGGTGCGTCCGGTTACAACCCTGTAGCTCCAGCTCCAGCATCACCACCCACTGCAGCACCAGGTCTGGCACTGGCAGCAGCTCTGGCTGCTTCATCGGTTCCGCGCCATCGACGCACCCCTTGGTGCGACCTCGGGTTGGCGGAGCCGATGTCACGACCGCCGCTGCGTTTTCTGAGCTTTGGTTTCGATGAGGACAGCGAGGATCGCTACAGCTTCTTCTGCAACCTCTACTTCATGAAGAAGCTGCTAAGGTTTATACAGTATTGCGTGGCGTCTGTCTGGGTACGTCTGCCTTCGTGTGTGAGAGTTTGCCAGTCTTCTCTAACACTGTGCACTTGTATGTGCATGCATGCTCGTCGCTTCATCACCAATCTCGTCGTTCTCCACAAAGTCCCAGTCATCGGGTACGTCGACGCTCGTCAGGCATGACAGCATGACTCGCAGCTCAGGTACTTGGACTCGCGGGTTCTCCTGCTCATGGTAAACGATTCCGACAAGACTGTGCATGCAAAGGTGAACTTGACATGCTTGCCGGTGTTATCTAACGTCACTCTTATGTTTTGCAACCAGGTCTGGTTCGTGGATGACGAATTCGCGATGTCCGGGAGCTGCCACGGCTCGGACCGAAGCTTAAAGAAGTCGAAGAATCAGGAGGTGATGTCTCTGACATGGCTAGACACGGGCGTCCGCGTTGGTGAGAGTTGATCGGTCTCAGTACCAAACGGAAATCACGAACATCTAGAGGGCATGTGGAGCAGAGCTATGGCAGACTGCCGTGTGCTTTCACGCTCCGAGCTCTACCCGTGTCACTGCAAGTGTTCTGCGCCGAACCTAGCGGTGTGCGAGTGCCTGTGCACCTGCTTGAACGGAGGGAGGCGAATTGGCGGGCACTGCCAGTTCGAGACGAGCGAGAGAGTTCGAGATGCAGTCCAGGTTGCCCCGTTCTACTCAACTATCCCGGAAGTGCCGCAACTCAAGTGCACCAAGTCGCTGAGGTGCACCAACAATCGGGCAGTCAAGGCCGACGCGTCAGGAGCACTTCAGCTGCTCTCATTCTGCGAACACCATCGGCAACAGCGGAACGACTCAACCCGCAAGGCAGCTCTTCGTCGCAAAGAGGTGGACTTCCAAGCCCGCTCCACTGATTCTCTACCTGTTAGCCGGGCTCGAGTCAAGATGCTCGACTCGAGACACACGACGAAGTCGTACAATGAAGCCCAGCAGACCGTCGACATCTGTATGCCGCGCCAGCCGAATCCTTTGACACCATACTTTGCTTAGTCTTTCTGCCGCTTTGCCAAAGCAGCAGAAATACTAATCGCTAGCATGTCTCCCAGCGCGGACGCACTTGGGAACGCACCAGCTCCTACGTCAGACGCAGAACTCAATGGCGGCTACAGACGACTGCGGCATCAGCAGCTCGGTGCAGGCGCTGCTCGAGAGCCTCGACGACGCCTCCGATCTCCTGTTCCTCCCGGATGTTTTAGACGCAGTCGACTTCGACTTTGATGCAGACGCGAGTGGTCTGCCGCTCTTCCAGGTCGAGAGCTCGCTGTTCGCGGCCTGCAGTTCCGACAGCAGCAGCAGCGGCCCACCCGCCACTGTTGTGGTAGCAAGCAGCCCCAGCGGACAACCCAAGTCTCGCAGCGAGTTGCCACGCCAGCGGAACTCGTACCGCGAGAAAGTCAAGCAGGAGATCCGCTTCCTGCGCGCGCGAGCAGCCGAGCTCACCGCGAACCTCGCGGCGCAGCGGACGGGCCGCGCCGCGCTCACAGCCGCCGACCGACAGCTCGTGGGCTCGTGGTGGAAGCGGATCGCGCTCAATCAGCTGCGGGAACGCCGCGAGTCGGAAGCTGAGAACACGCGGCTGAAGCGTGCGCTGCGATCGCACCAGGAGCTGTCGGCGAACTTGCAGCGGGCTCTCGCCAGGCGACTGGACCCGGCGTTCGTCATCGCGACGAGCGCACCTCCACGGTCGAAGAGAGCGCGCACGGCCACGATGTGGGAAGACAGCAGCTTCGCGGTGCTCGCGGGCGGCTTGGACGCGGCGTTCGAGCGTTTCGACGCTGTGATGAAAGACAGCGGGATGGCGGACGGCCAAGGCGGCACCGCGCCGCGCTGTCGGATGAAGACCTGCGTGGCGGCGACCGGCGAGGTGACGCCGTTCATGGAGCTGACGAACGCCACGATCTCTCCATTCGGTCCACGAGAGACGTCGAGAGCAGTGTGGCAGTCCTTGGTGGAGCAGTTCTTCCACCGCAGCAGCGGCAGGGTCAAGGACGCCTGGCGGTCCGGCAACACCATCGCTGCGCATGTTCGCTCGAAGCACATACTGCAGAGAAAACGAGGCGATAGCATCCCTGATGCCGCCCACGACCAGCAGCCAGCGCAGCGACCCATGCAGAAGGAGGAGTTCCTCAACTTCACGGTCGTGCTGCGCAAGTACATTGACGAAGAAAGCCGCATGGTGCTCGTCTGGCGAGCGCGCAACGAGGCCGAAGGCGACCTCGCGGATGTGTACGCGGACGAGACGGGCTGGGCGCTGATCCAGCCCGCCGCGAGCGTCACCACGGGGAACGCCCCGTGTATCGGTTGCACCTGCGTGCACCTGGTGCAGCGCCATCGAGCCACGCAGTCCGTTGTGGACGCCACGTCACAGACCCAGCACTCTTCCGCGAGCGCACTGGCCGACTTGGTGGTGTCGTCGAACGAGGATGACATTAGCGCGATCGTCGATGCGGTGGAGAGCATACTGCTCGCCGACGTCCGTGCGTGCCGTGCGCAAGCCAGGTCGTAGTCACGAGAGGCGTCCTGCGTGCGTCGATGACCAACCGGCAAGAGTGGTGGTAAGGGTGCGAGGCAAGCATAGCGGCGAGAGTACACAATAGATTGATCACATGCGCCAAAGATCAACTCGAATTACTTGCAGGAGCTTACATGTAGGTAGTTCTGCTCGGCAGCATGGACCCGCCTCGCGAGCTCACTTCCGTCACGTCGGAGGCGTTTGTCATTCGATGTCGCTTAACAGCACGCGTTTGCTGGTGTCTTTGACGAAGGACGACCGCGTGAGGAGCGAGGAAAGCGACGAATGCGTAAGGAGTCCACAGAGCAGCGGCAGGCAACCCGACTCGCTCGTCGATGGCTCCGAGACAACGACACTCTCAACTCGCAAAGTAACGTTCGAGAGCTCACTCGTGTGCCGCGAACCTCGGACGGCGCCGACGCGCTGGAGCTGAACCTGGTGGCAGAGGCTGAACCTCGAACACGCGAACATGCGAGACTCTCGCCAGCCGCGCTGCCTGTCGTTCTTGGCCTGTCCGGGTCCGTTCGCCCCTCTGGCAGCTCAACCGAACGATGCTGAGCAGCAGAACGCCGCGGCAGCAGACTCGGCAGCGATCGATCGCTCCGGCCACTTGTGAGCTCGTCTCCAGGAGACTCCATGCCGATGTGATCGTGAGTATGATGTGTCCCAAGGTACGGCGGATCCAGGTCGTGGCGTCGCGATTTCACGGCAAACGAGCGTCGCGATTTCATGCAGCTTGGCGCCAGCCACGCCACCACCACGAGCATGGGATTCCCCGCGCACGTGCGCTCCCACTCGCTCGCACGCAACACGGCCGTCGCCAGTCACGTAGCGCTGTCCGTGGAGCTTTGCAGCTTTTTCAGGTCTTCGAGTCCACCTGGTGCTCCGTCTCGACGTCTCGGTGCCTCGAAGACCTCGATGCAGCTCCAAGCGACCACAGATCTCCGTACCTTCAGTTCCCGCGTCCTCTGCAGAGTGAGTCGTTCCGTGTGTCCTCGAGCACTCGAGACGCCGCCCTGTTCATCGTGCTCGCTACGCTGTCTTTGAGCTCCAAGGTATTGGAGTTCAAGATCAAAACTCGCGAGTGCGTGGTACTTCCAGTTTTGTATTTTCTATGACGCGCATCACCGACGACTGACGCTCGTCGCCACTCCCTCCTCTTCCTGCAGCACCAGCTCCCACCTCGCTGCTCGCTCGCTCACTCACTCTCGCAGTCACTCGCTAGCGGCCTGGAGCATGGAGATCAGCGGCATCGGCGGCTACCACCGCGACCGCAAGCGCGACAGCAAGCGCGACGGCCTCGGGCCTGCACGCGCCTCCGTCACGGGCGTGCTGCGCTCGGGCGAGGACCCGCCGCTGCTCAGCAAGCCGCCGCCGTCGCGCTCGCTCAACAGCGCGCTCGACAGCGTCAACCGCAACGACGAGCACGAGCGGCCGCTGGCTGGCGGCCACCGCGCGTCCGAGCCCATCCTGCTCGACTTCGACCTGCCGTCGCCGTCGCGCAAGCAGAGCAGCAAGCGCCCGAGCAAAGCCAGTAACAGCACCAGCAACAGCGACGAAGCAGCGGTGGCGGCGGACGGGAAGGCGCTGCCTGCCGCGCGCCCCAAGCGCAAGAGCATGCCGCGCCTCGAGAACCTGCTGCCGCCGCTGCACATCACGGAGCAGCAAAAGAACGAGTTTAAGCAGGCGGCGGAAACCCGCGTCGCCGACATGCTGACGCGCTGCCAGGCGGCGTGGGACGGCACGAACGGCATCTTCGAGGACCCGAAGCTCTGGAAGCTGCACTCGTCCAAGCCGAACCTGGCCGTGTACCGCCGGCGCAGCCAGAGTGCCGTGCAGTACCACCCGTTCGTGGCCACGGGCCGCGTCCCAGGGCTCACGCTCCAGGACCTCCAGTACGGACTCTACGCGGAGACGACGCCCGACGAGCGCGCGATCAACGCGTACTGGTTCGGCGACTACTTCCTCGACACGGCGATCCTCGAGGCGTTCGAGACGCAGACCGACGAGGACCGCTTCCGCTTCTTCGGCGTCAAGTGGCTGCTCACGGGCGTGCTCGGCGGCATCCAGATGATTGCGCCGCGCGACATGGCGTTCATGCAGTACACCAAGACGATCCGGAACGAGCTAGGGGAGAAGATCCTGATCAAGGTCGTCGAGTCCGTACCGGAGAGTATCGTGCCGCTCGTGCCGGACCAGGGCGACCTCCGCGTCGTGCGGTCCGAGCTCTCGATCGCCTACATGTACCACTACGACCCCAAGGCGAAGGAGGTGCAGGTGTTCTGCGAAGGCAACATCGACCCGGCCGGACGCTCCCGGAGCATGATGGCGAATCTCAACCTGACACTCTTCGCGCCGGCCATCGTGAACTTCGCCAACATCGCGGACGCCAAGTTCATCACCAAGCACGGGCTCATGTTCCCACACAACAGGTCGCCCGGTGGCAAGATGAGCATCGCGCTGAGCGTGAGCACGTGCGTCCCGTCGCCTATGGCTGCGTCGACGCGCGCGGACTCGATGGCGTCTCAGCTCACGGCGAGCTGGGTGCCCGACCACCAGCGAAAGGCGTGCTTCGTGTGCTTCAAGAGCTTTGGTCTGCTGCGGCGCCACCGCCACCACTGCCGCATGTGTGGTGAGGTCATGTGTTCTCAATGCATGATCATGCTGCCGCTCGTGGCGCCGGCGGAGTTCGACGCAGACGAGAACGCGCACTTCCCGCTGCAGAACCAGCCCGCGAAGAAGAAGCTCGAGGACACGAACCGCCACGGCTTCCCGGTCGTCAACACCTTCAAGTTCTGCAAGAAGTGCATGTTCATGGTGCGCCAGGAGCGCCGTGCGATGGTCGCAGGTGTGGGCAACTACTACTTCACGGAAGGAATGCTGCGCAACCGCGAGCAGATGCAAGCCGCGTTCGCTGGCAGATACGTTGCGCCGTTCGCGGACGAAGATGGTGCGAGCGGCTTCCCGGACGACGACGAGACTATCATCGACGATGTGCAGTACTCGAAGCGCATCGAGAAGCTGCGACAGGAGCACATGGAGCGCGAGAAGCAGAAGCTGCGCGAGCAGCACCGGAGTGCGCTCGCGTCGGCGCAGGAGCGCGCGAGCGTTCGGCTCTTCGACGAGTCGGACTTCACGTCGTCGGGGTCCTCGAGTCTCCGGCCCAGTCTCGCCAGCAGCGAGGCGTCCTTCGACTTCGACAACCTCGTGGTGACCGACTCGGCAGCGTTCATGAACCGCAGCGAGAACGACCGCTTCAGCACGAAGCTTCCTGGTGCTTACAACGCTATCGCAATGACCGCTGCCGCTGGAATGGTGGATGCGCTGCCACCTTCGGTGCTCCAGAACTACCGGGACAGCTCGAGCAGCAACAACCAGAGCGAGGACAGCGGCGATGGGAGCGTGGCGTTCAGCTCATCACTGCTGCAGACCACCGACGCTGACCGCCAGCGCTCGTTCTCGATCCCGGAGCAGTTCGAGATCATGGAGCGGTCGATCGCCGAACAGGAGGCGCTACTGAGCTCGATCCAGCTCGAGCGCGCGAAGGCGACGACGCAGCAGGGCGGAGTAGCTCCACGCCTCCCGATCGACGCGGTCATGCGCTCGATGGCGCTCTCGTCCAAGCACCAAGCCTCAGGTGGCAGCAACCATATAGACAACGACAGTGGAGCGAACACTGCGCAGCGACGTCCGTAAAGCGGACGCGAGTCTCCCTTAGACAGATACAATGAACACGAATGAATGAATGAAGTTGGTTCACACTCGTCGCTCTCGATCGTCGGTGCTTGGCGGACTCGAGAGATCGCCCGATCAGAGCCTCAAGAGTGCGGCCGAGAGATGCGCCTGGAGAAGCAGCGCTGGTATTCGAACTCGTTGGCGTGGAACGCACACAAGCAGTCAGGGTATCCACCACGAGAGTGCGCTGTCGAGCGCATGTCACCCGAACACTACGGCCGCACAGGGCTGAGCAACCAACTCGGTGCTTCTCGCTGTTCAACTGGGTTCGAGTCTTGTTGGTACCGCCAGTGTCGTCGGTGCCGTCAGTTGGCCGTCTCGTGCGCATGCCGCTGGAGCGTGCCGAGCGGTGTCATCACCGCCTGTCAGCTTCCACAATCGTCGCCAGACTCGCAGTTCGCAGTTGCGACCTGAGAGCGGTCGCTTCCACCCTTCAGGCCGCCACCAGCTCGCTGCGTTCGCTGCACTCATGAGTGCCAAAGGAAGCTCAAGGGCGGAACCAGCGCGCGCGCACTGAACTGCTGGTCATGTCAAACCAACTTCAGAAAGGCTGCCGGCTCTCCACCACCCAGTTCGGCTTGCGCGTGTACTGTGGCTGAGCGTGCGTGGCGGTCGCGCATGCGCCGCAGCTGCTGCCTGTAAACGGACGAGCGCGGATCAGACTGCTCGCTTGGCTGTCTGGCTGATGACCACGAGTCGTGAGTCACGATTCGAGGCGAGTCGTGAGCGCTACAAGCACGAAGCTCACGCTCAGCGCGCGCGCAGTGACACAAAAGATCGAACGCCGCGCCATCTGGCGCCGCGGCTTGACACGTTGTTGCAGAGACCGTGCGGCGAAGCGGTCAGCTGGTGACGCCCCGACTGACGAATGCCAGTTTGACTGGATCTTGGCGGTGAGCGCTTGGCGTTCAGAGCTCCAGAAGCTCGGAGCTCGGGTCGCGGTGGCCATCCGAAGCAGATCGATCGATCGCCGCTGAGGACTCGCGTGTCTCGCTCGCGATCGTGAGCGAGCGAGCGGAGCTGTGCGCCACGCCTGACGCCACTAACCCACGGAGTCAGGTGCTCCCAAATCACTGGGAGACTGGCGCGGACCCAAGCGTGCGTCTCACTTTACTCGAATCGAGTGCGATCATTCCCAGGGCGTGCCACTCTCCTTCCCTCGAGACAGCCCGAGCGCGCGAGCGCGAGTCCAGTCTGCTGACTCCGCTGAGACCTCCTAAGCTCATTCCTCGAGACGCGCCGAACCTCCGACGCAAGCCAGCCTAACCAGCCGCCAACCAGGCGCACGAGCGAAGGACAGCATGCTGGAGGAGTACCCGGTCGACGAGCGTGACGTGCCGCGCGTCAAGGTCTCCGCGCGCACGCTCGAACAGTGGCGCGAGGTGGGCTTCAGCGAGGTCTCCCGCGCAGTCTCGCAGCGCGACAGCTGGTACTTTAACTTCCACGAGCGCGCGCGCCGCGACGGCTACGAGCCGATCGTGGACCGCGACAACCTCAAGGGCTACGCGCGCAGCCTACCCAACTCGCCACACAAGAGCGTGCTCATCCGCGCGTCGCTCGAGACTACGCTCGACGCGATCGTCTACGGGCTCTACTGCGAGACGACCCACGAGCAGCGCTGCTCCTTCGCGCACCTCTACGAAGACCATTTCCTCGACGGCGCCGTGCTGCACGTGGGCCAGACGCGCTCGCGCGAGGACCCATTCCGCTTCGTCGGCATGAAGTGGGTCGCGTTCCGCTCGCCCGCGCCGGCACTCGTGACCTCGCGCGACTTCATCTACTTCTCCTACTCGGGCACGACGCGCGACGCCGACGGCCAGCGCGTGCTCTTCCGCCTCCTGCGCTCCATGCCGATGGACGACGTCGAGGTCACCGAGCGTCGCCACAACAACCTCGTGCGCGGCAAGATTTCGTACCTGTACCTCTACCGCGAGAACGGCGCGCGCACCGAGGTCTCGGTGCAGGCGCTGCACTCCACGGCGGGAAGCATGCCATCATGGGCCGTCACCAAGACCATCTCGTTCGTCTTCCCGGCGATCACGAACCTCGTCACCGTCGCGGAGGCCAAGGTGCTCATGGTCACTGGCGCCACGGGGTTGCACCACGCGGGCTCCGTGTACTCTAGCAGCAGCAGCAACAGCGGCTCTGGCGCGTTCTCCCGCTCCAAGGCGCCGGCCTCCTCGAGCGCGGCGGCGTGCGGCGTGTGCTTCCGCCGCTTCCGCCTGATGCGCTCCAAGCGCACGTGCAAGGGCTGCTTCCGCTTCGCGTGCAAGGCGTGCACGGTCAAGCTGAGCTTCCTGGACGAGCGCAAGGAGCGGTCGGACACGGGCGTGATGCCGCTGCGCTTCTGCCTCAACTGCATGGTCAAGGCGCGCGCAGAGCGGCAGGAGGTGACGGCGCACATGTTCCGCGACGACTCGGTCGCCGCCACAGACCTCGACGACGACTTCAGCGAGCTCGACGTCTCTATCTGTACGTCGTGGTCTCTTCTCTCTCTCCTGCTAGTTGGTTGGTGCTGACAGTGGTGCTCTCGTTGCCGTAGATCGCGAGACGTTGCGCCGGACCAGGTGCCTCGACGAGCTCTCGGACGACGACGAGGACGACGGAGTGGACATCGACGACCTCGACGACCTGAACGACGTCGGCGTCGACGTGGCGCACCAGCTCCCTCTTCAGAAGTACTATGCGGCAGGGTCTCCTCCGCCCCGGAAGTTCAAGGAGGAGCCGCACGACAGCGAGAGCTTTGAAGGCACAAGCATCCTGTCGTCGAACCCGAGCCTGTTGTCGTCGAACCAGAGCTTCGTGAGCAGCGTGTCGTCGTCGGACGGCTCGCTCCCGTTTACCCTGTCGTCGTCGTCCGCAGCTGGGCTCAGCGGCGGTCTCTTGAGCCGCCACAACTCGGGATCCTCCGACCTGCAGTTCAGTTCGAGTCGAGGTCCTCGCGGCAACTTCTCGTCGTCAAGCAGCAGCAACGCACTGAAGCGAACCGCGTCCATGACGCCGCAGGAAGCCGACGACCTCGAGCAGACGTTTCGGCTGCGCATGATGCTCTTCCCGGACGAGTCCGCTGCGAAGAGCGCGAGTGTGACCCACTCACTGCGATCACAGGATGTGCGGACGCACCGATAGCTGCCGCGCACTGCGGTGATCAGGTTAGGCGAGAGTCAATGTAGCAGAGTGGGTGTAGCGAGTGGGACGTCAGTTCGATGAGAAGAACACGGTCTCGCAGCGTTGCGTAGAGCGTCCGAGCGCGTGTTCGAGCGGATGTGCCGGTGTTGCGACTCTCAGTCAGCTCTCAGCTCCGTTCGTCATCTCTCGAAGGTCAACACGAACACCGACATTCGAACACGAACACCGACACTCGGAAGCAAGAGGTATCCTCCACCAACGTACGAGCACAGACACTGCGAGACGCCACGCACACGCACACTGTATTCACATCCACCTCTCACTCGCGGAGCGCGACGACGTCGACTGGCGCCGACCGGTACGCCGGCGGAGGCTGCTGGCTGTTGCTGCGCAGGATCTTGTTGCCCTCGATCATCATGTTGCGGAGCAGCGCCTGCTGCGCTGCGATCGCCTCCTCCATCTTGAGGAATGTGGTCGGCATCGCGCGGATGCTCTCGACGTCCTCGGGCTCCTCCTCCAGCACGACCATCCCTTCGGCCTTGTTCACCGTCTCCCATCGCCCCCGCCGCGGCTCCGACACCTTGCTCGTGCTCTCTGTGTGACTACTACTCCCTTTCGACGTGCTCGACGTGCTCGACGCGTTCGACGCGTTTGACGCGTTTGACGCGTTTGACGCGTTCGAGCCCTGCCGACGGCGCTCGAACGAGTTGAGCTGCGGGTTCGTCCGCGTGCGGAGACGCTCCGGCGTCGTCTGGGTCAGCCCGTCGAGGTTTGCGATCCGAGTCCGCTCATCGATGTCGACCGACCTGCTCCCCACGGCGGCCGCGTTGACGCGCGACGACCAGAGGTAGCTGTTGATCGTCGTCTGCTTCTCAGAGCCGTCCGACGAGTTCGACGCCTCGGAGCTCCGGTGCTGGTACGGGATCGAGTCCGCGTCCGACACGCTCCGGTGGTGTTCGGGGGAGCCCTCGCTCCGGTGCCCGCTGTTGCTCCGCACCTCGTAGCCCTCGCTCGCCGCCGAGCGCGCTGATCGTCGTGCCTGCACGCTCTGCAGCAGGCTCCGCCGGTCCGCTCGGTACTGGTTGATGCACGTGAGACAGAACTTCTCCGAGCTCGTGATCGAGCTCGTGCCCGCGTCCTGCGGCCGCAGCGACGGCGGCAGCTCGCTCGAGCGGATCGTCAGCTCCATCGTGCACGTCGAGCACATGATCTCAGCGCAGCTCCGGCAGTGGTGGCGCGACCGCAGCAGACTGAAGGACTTGAAGCACACGCCGCACGCCGACCGCTCGCTGTTGGGTACCCACGCCTTGGTCGTGATCAGGTTGGTCTTGACGATGTACTTGGCGTCGCCCGCTGTCGTCAGGTTCGCGACCGACGGGTGCATGCCCGACACGATGCGGTCTGCGAGCCACGTCGGCGTCGAGCTCGCTGGGTACTGCGTGGTCGTGGACAGCACGACGTCGACGGTGCTGCTCCCGGAGCCTGTCCACCGGAAGAGATTCACCCACGAGATCTGAGAGCGCACGAAGCCGAAGCTGTGCTCGGAGCCCTCGAGGTCCTTGAGGCTCACCGACTGGCAGACGCGCGCGAGCACCTTCTGACCATTGGCGTCCCGGAACGTCTTGGAGAACTCGAGCAGGAGCATGTCGAGCACGACGTGGCCCGAGCCCATCGCGGACTGGAACGCAAACCACTTGATGCCGAGGAACTGGAACGGGTCCTCGGATGTCGCGGTCTCGGCCACGTCCAGCACCGCCGCGTCCAGGAAGTTGTCCTGATAGCAGTGCGCCAGGCACGAGCGCTGCTCCTCCGTGTTGTCGCAGTGGAGCGCGTACGCTACCTCGTCGAGCGTCGAGTAGAGCTTCGCGCGCACAATCGCGTTGCGGATCTGCGCGGACTTGGTGTCGGTGCCGCGCTGGCGGTAGATCGTGCAGTTCTTCTTCTCGAGGTGCACCTTCCACTTCTCCTTCTTGAGCTGCGGCGACGCCGTCGGGTTCTCCAGCCACAGGTGGCTGCTCTTCACGGACTGCTCCGCGAGCGCTAACGCGCGCTTCTTGAGTGCCGCGTACTGCTCCGGCGTCGGGTGTACTCTCGGCAGGTGGTCTTCCTCGAGCGGGAACCGGAACGCCACGCCGGTGTCCTTGACGCGGATCACGCGGCCGGTGCGCGCGCCGTTCACGCGGCCGGTCTCGCCGCCGTACTCGCTCGAGAAGCTGAAGCCGCTCTCCGCGTAGCTGTCCTTCCTCGACATGGAGCTGATCGTCGAGTGGTTGGTGCTGAACGCCTCGTCGAGCGAGCCGTACGGTGTGTTGGAGCCGCCGCGGCCGCGGTCAGCAAAGTGGGTCGACGACAGGTCCAAGTACGTGCTGCTGGCCTCGCTGCTGCTGCTGGGCGCCGTGCTCGCGTAGCTGGCGTTGCGGTAGTAGTAGTAGCTGTTGGGGCGTCCGGGAGTTGATCCGGGCGTGCTGAGCGGCTGCGAGTGGTAGCTCTGGAAGTCGTCGCGGCTGTCGCGGCGGATCGGCGCTCCTGTCATCTTAGCCGTCATGTGGAGGGCAAAGAGGAACGACTACAGCGACTGCAACAAGCAGCTCGGGATCCGGCGGCGCCCCGCTCTGATCGAAATGGGGAATGGCCTAAGACACCGGAGGCGCTGTCGGTTCTCAAACAGCCGGAGCTGCTCGGGGCTCTTCAGGATAGGCAGAGTGGACATCGTCTCACTCGCAAGCGCTCGCGTCCTCACAAGCACTCCTGACTCCCAGCTCGCTCTTGAGGCGTGAGCATGGCTGCCATCGAGCTGTCCCGCCGCTGAACTCGAGCTGATCGACTACGACACCCGGATCGAGAAAGGCGGAGCGCTCCCGGAGGTCAGGCACCACGCACGCCCCAGATGGCGCCGGGTCCGCATTTCAAGTTGCGACGATTGACCTGGCGGGAGTATGGTACACGCCGAGACTTGAACGGCGGAGCACACGAGACTCAGCGCGAGGATAGCGAAACGAGCTGGGGAAGCAAAGATCTCATCGAGACATCAGCGAACACTCGGAGCGCCGCCCATGCTTCTTCGCTTTGCATCAAGCAAATGCACCAGCATCTGCCGCGATGCGATGCGATGCAATAGCTCGGTGCGGTGGTCGGATTCCGACTCGATCGGCACAAGCTACAAGCGCTCGTGCTATCATGAAGAGATCGGCGTCGTATTGAGCTGGATCGAGGTCGATCCTTGGTCATTCATCAAGCGCGAAGCTCGTCGGAAGCCGCCCAGATCGCTGTGGCAGCTGAGCAGCGTCCCACACTGAGCGATCGAACCGCTCTACTGGTGCCTCGCAAGGAAGGCAACGGTGGTCGGTAAACGAGTCGCTCCGTTTCAATGCCCGTCGGAGAGGTCTATGTCGTCGAAGCGCGTCTGGTCGATTGACAGGTACAGACAACCTGCCAAGTGGTAAACGGCACACACGCAGCTTCACTTCGCGGTTGGTTGGCCAGCATCATCGCCACACAGTTCCAGTCGCGCACACGAACAGTGTCTGCTCCACGACTTTGAGTCCGAGTTCGACACCAGGATGTAGCCGCCTCGACTCAGATTCCACAAGTCGAGAGCGGCACAAGTGCTGTGTCTCCTCAAGGCACGTCGGTCATGACGGTGGGCTGATCTCGAGGTCTTCTCGAGCCGATGAGCGCGGTTAGAGGTGCCGGGAGAGTCTATTGAACGTTCTCTTATCGTTAGGAGCTCCAACGAAACAGAAACACTCTCGCGCTCCACCATCGGTAGGAGTAGCAAGAGCTGCATTCTGGTACTGTACTGCGAGCGTCGCCGGCCCCGAAGATCCGAGCGATTGAGTCAGCGATCTCGGCGTGCTTCAGAGCGTCCGCTACTTGTCGCTTCAGTGTTGGTGGACTAAGATGTCCAGCGACGACAAATCCTGGTGCTGCTCTCGGACGGTCACCATCGACCTGAGATCGCGTTGAGCTGCTTGATAGCTCCTAAAGCTGTCAACGAATTCACCGTGCTCGAGCGCCACTGCTGACGCGCGCTCGCGAGAGACACGGTCCGCCGGAGGACCAGCTGGAGGTTTGCATCAAGTTGCCTCATGATCCAATTTTGCGATTTGACTCCGCTGATACTGTTGCGGTGACATGGGGGCCGATGAGGGGAATGTGGGCTGTGGAATCTCCAACACTCATGACCGCCCTCGCTCGAGACTAGAGGTCTGGTGGTGTGATGCTGGAGCAGGTGATGGTTGGGCTGACAGGAGCGCAGATCCGAGAGGGATTTGTCTCCTGCCGCTGCATTCACTTCCTCCGATGAGGCGGTCACGACCTCGGATCCGAAGGAGCTCGCGCTGTAAACATGTTGAAGGTGTCGGTGATCTGGATCGGGGCTGTGCGCGAAGGTTGTCCGGAGCCCCGCCAGGATTTGAACTGCAGCGTGGCGGCTTGCTCACTCATGTTCGGTTTGTTCGTCTTGAGCTCGAGTCGAGCGCGTCGCTTGTCCTTCGCGTGAATCCATCCAGCAGGTGTTCGCTCTCACGACGTTCTCGGTCGCTATCATCATGCATGCACGCCTCGAGCACTTGCTGCTCTACTCGAGCTCCTTTCTCGTATACAATGCCCTAGTTCTCTCAGCATAGCAATGATCTCCATGCTTCTCAGTTCGGCACCTGATCAGCTCCAGGGATCTGTAGATGTGACGGCTTCCATCAAGCCCTCGTGCACGCAGTCTTCTCCATTACGGAGCACACATGCCCACTAACGCGTATGTCCACTTGTCTGGTTGAAGTGTCGTTCGTGAACGCCATCTCGCAGTGCACTTCGAGAGACGAGGAGACGTGTAGGCGAGTACACGCCACCACGAACTCGGAAGTGAGCCGAGGTCCGAGACGAGCTCCTGAGGTGTTTGCTGCTGCTGCTGCTGCTGCTGGCTCTGGTCGACTCCGCAGTACGAGGTGCTGAGAGTTCGAGAGTCAACTCATGGAGCATTCGATTCCGAAACATCTGCCGTAGACCTCCCGATCTCAAGGAGTCTCCCAATGCCGCTGCTCTGCACACGCACTGCGCAAGTCCTCGTGCTGGGCAGTGTGCAACGAGTGCGTGCAGCCGCCAGTCGCCTCGCTCCTCTTCACCGCGTCAAGCCGGTTGCTGCGCACCGCTCCGATCCTCGCTCCGACCAGCTGCCTTGCAGACTCGGTCGAGACCGGACGGCCGGAGAGGAGACAACTTGGCGCTCGCTCATTCGGGTACTAGCCACGCTCGAGCAAGTTCATCCACATCCGAACGCGCTCACTCGAGCTCACTGCTAGGTCGCGATGCCGCTCACTGCTCCGCAAAGCAGTACGCACCATCACCACTACGACACCAACAACCACCACCACCGACCGCTCTCGCACTACCAGCAACAGCAGCAGCAGAACCACCACCACCACCACGAGATGCTCGAGACGCCGCGCAGCATGCACCTGCAAAAGGCGCGCACCATGACAACCGTTTCCTCGACGTCGTCGTCGTCGTCCGGGTCGCCGTCAGGGTCGGCGACGACGCACATGGCGGAGGTACTCTACCAGGGCTACCTAATGACCAAGCGCGGGCTGCTCAAGGGCCTCGAGAAGGACTACTACTTCGTCATGCGCGGCAGCGCCGACCTGTACTACTGCAAGAGCGAGTCGCTCTTCGGGCTCTGGTACAAGAGCAGCAAGGGCGACGTCGAGAGCGCCGCCTCCAAGACCTCGAGCCTCGCGCCGACGCACGTGTGCAGCGTGCTGCGCGCCGACCGCGCGGGCGACTCGGGCGGCAGCGACCGCGGCATCGTCGTGGTCGCGGCGCCTGCCTCGGGCTCCAGCGCCTTCGCCAAGCCCACGACGCTCAAGTTCGTCGCCGAGACGAACGAGAAGTGCGAGCGCTGGATCCGCGCGCTGCACCACGTGCAGCTCACGCGCCGCTCGAGCAACGTGTCGAGCGAGCCCAAGAGTGACACGCTCGCCTCGCAACCGTCCACGCCGGCGAGCAACACCGGCAGTGGTGGCCACGCGCACCACCAGCAACAGAACCACTACAGCCAAGAGTACGTCTCGTCGCCGCACCACTTCCCTCGCGCCCGCCAGCTCTCGCGCTCCGAGTCGGACTCGCGCGGCCAAGGCGGCAACCGCTACGAGCGGAAGTCGAGCTCGTCATCGGAGGCGGCGTCCGAAGTGGCGCCTGCAAACCCGCGCTCGAACGCGCTTCTAGCAGCGGCGATGGCGGCTCCAACGAACCAGGGCAACCAGGGCAACGTGCTGCTGTTCGTGCCGGCGGCGGGCTCGGCGATCTCGGTCTCGGATAGCAAGCTGGCGCTGGCGCGCAAGCAGGCAGCAGAGCTCGCGGCGAAGGGCGTGAAGCGTCCGATGCGCGGCGGCATG
>JAASGU010000284.1:0-25308 GCA_023334365.1 Globisporangium acanthophoron
CCTAAACTTGAGTGGCTCTGAGAGCCCTACTGATCTTATTGGTCTTTATTGTGCTAATAATAGCCAATCAAATAGGCCGCGATTGATGCTGGCTCTAAAGATGTTGCGCGGACAGTAATCCGGCAGCGCTGGGTTATAATTAGTAACCCGCGCGTGTAACCCCGTTACAGAAACACACAAGCCGTCAACACCCACACATGATCACACCACAAAGCGCAAATATCGCCACATGCCTGTACCTGATCCTAGTGCGCCTGGTAAATCACCAGATACTCAAAGAAGACCTCCCACCTCACGAATGCCACTTCGTCGAGCGGGGGTTGTCAGGTGTCGGTGCGAAGGCTGTCGCCGCGGTAGCTGTTGCCGCGACATCCTCGTCGTCGTCGCCGCTGCTGAAATCGCTGTCGGAGGCAGCCTTCCTCGCCCTCTTCACAGGCTTCCGACGCGGAGAACGAGCAGCAGTGCCCTCCACTCTTGTACGCACCCTCTTCGTGTCAGTTCCAGTCAACGGCGCCGCCGCCCGCTTCTTCTTCATCTTCGTCCGTTGCCTGGCTGACGTGCGTAACTCGCGGTTATTTTGAAAGTGTATACTATACGCCAGTTCCGGTGCTGGATACCAACCAGAACAGCGACGGAGCGAGTGATACAATCTAGGGTAGGTGGTAGGACGCTCCTCGAACATTCCTACAGATGTTCATTTCAGTCAGACTCAACAGTTACTATATTGTGATTCAACTAATGAAAGAAAATCGAAAATAAATCAGAAACAAAGAAATCAGAAAGATCGTACTTACTCCAAATCGTTTCTTGCGAACAATCACTGTACACCAACACATCACATATGGCTTGACAGCTGCATGCTCCAGGTCACGTTGAACGAGTGGTGCCACTCAGGACAGGTACTCAACACTCGAGAAATCTCATCAGATGCACTCGTCCAGATAAACTCAGTATTGTGGTCAACCTCAAGAGCCAAGTCTTCATTGAAGACGCCTGAGGCGCGCCGCCACCCTATCCACACGCGCGCCCTGCGCGCCGTCTACTGCTGCAGTAGCTCCTCCTTCCACTCGGCCAGGATCCTGCGCAGCTCCGGCTCCATCTTGAGCACCGCGTTCTTCGTGGCGACCGCGCGCGTGCCACTCGTCTCCACCGAGACGGCCACCTCGTATTCCTCGCCGCTCGTGTCGTCAAAGTCGTGGATCTCGACGTGGCCGGCGACTTCGTCGTCGCTCTCGTCGTCCGCGCCGGCCTTGGGCTTCGCTGTCCACGCGAACTTTAGCGAGATGTCGTATCCGCAGCGCTTCTTGCCGCGGCTGAAGACGACCTGGTCAAAACAGACGCGTCAATGGACAATGCCGACATCCAGCCATTCAGCCTGCATCCGCTACCGCAATCGTCACACAGCACCTTCGCTTCGCCCTCGCACCGGGTAATCGACGTGGCGGCGACTGTCACGCCGAGCGCGTCGTCCTCGAAGCGGAACTCCGTGAGCACGAGCAGCTTGAGGCGCTCGCGCGCCCACGCTGACTTGTCACGCTCCTCCCTGCGTACACGAGCGCAGCGCCGTCAGCCACTCGCATGCAGCGCAAAGAGTCGGGATGGCGCGCACCAGGTGCCAGCCGCGTTCCACGCCGAGTTGCCGGTCGCCGCCGCCTGCTGTTGCTGCTGCTGCGGGGCGGCGTCGATGCGCGCGGGCGTGAAGTCCTGCGACGTCTTGGGAATGCTCTTCATCCATCCGTGGTACCCGGCGTGCATCTTCTTGGCCGCGGGCGGCACGCGGGCCGCGTCGTCATCGTCGCTACTGCTCGACATGGATACTGTAGCAGCTTGAGGTTTGTTGCTTCGATTTTCAGATTTCGATAGTGAATAAAAGCAGGGCTTTATACGTACCGTGATTAACACCCCAATTTTAAAGTGTCCCCCCGATACCTAACACTAGTAATTCAGTAATTCGTTCGCGCGCGAAGGCGACGCTGCGCGACAGCGGGTGCGATGGCGACCGCTGTGTGGAGCGAGCACGTGACGAAGGAGGGGCGCGTCTACTACTACAACCGCAGCACCAAGCAGAGCTCCTGGGAGAAGCCCGCGGACTTTGACGACGAGGCGGCGAGCGACGACAAGCGCGCCAAGGCGGCGTCATCGTCCTCCTCCTCCTCAGCGGCGGTCGAGTGGGAGGAGCTCTGGGACCCGAAGAACGAGCGCGCGTACTACTACAACCGCGCGACGCGCAAGACGCAGTGGCTGCGACCCGAGGGTGTGGAGATCAAACCCTACGGCGGCGGCGGCGCGAAGAAGAGCGGGGAGAGCAAGCGCGCAGCGGCCGCCAGGAGCGACGGCGCCAAGAGCAGCAGCTCAGCAGCGGCGGCAGACGACGGCGGGAATGCCGGCGAGAGCGCGGTGACCGGCAGTCAGAGAGACGACGACGATGACGCGCAGACGCAGAGCGCGGCGGGGGGCGACGACGAGGCGGAGCAGGGAGACGCCGCCGCGCACTCGAAGAAGCGCAAGAAGGCGAAGGCGAAGAAAGAGAAGAGCGAGAGCACCGCTGCGAGCGCCGCTCTGGACGCCAACGGCGCGGCGGCGCGCAGGAAGAAGCACCCACGTACGAAGGAGAGCGAGACGCGCATGATCATCTGCGATGACGACGACCAGATGCTGCAGAGCCGCCACGCGATCCAGGAGAAGGACACGGAGGACGGCAAGGAAGCCACGCGGCTGCTGGCACAGATGGCCAAACCCGACGCGATCATGGAGGTGAACGTGCTGAACGTCATCAACGGCTTCCTGCGCGCGCACAACGAGTCGAACGGCCCCGAGATCCTCGTCGAAGCGCTGTCGTCGTCGTATCGCGGCCACGCGCAGATGGTTGGGCTGCTGGCGTCCTGGCTCGACGCGTTTCCGGTGTCCACGAGCGCGCTCGAGAAGAAGGTGACGTACGACGTCTCGGAAGGCGCGATGCACGCGAGCAAAGGCGCCTCGTGGGACCTCTCGGAGGACATCCTGTACGAGCATCTCAAGGACCTCGTCATGCATCACTACGAGCCGAAACTGGTAACGCGCGGTGGACGATGGACTGTACGTGAGGGGGGTTATTTTGCAGCTGACGGATGTCACGCCTTCCAGGTGTCGAACGTGTTGAGCGGATCGGCTGCCGAGCCGGAATGGCTGACACACATGCTGGGTGCTCGGAAGTGGCGGCTTATGCTGATCGAATTGGCGGAGACGCACAAGGTTCGTCTGCAGCTGACGGATTTCTGCTGACTCAATGACGTGCTGCGTATGCTGATGCGACGATGATCTTGAACAGACATGCAACCTCCTGCAGTACGCGATCCGGCGCATCTCGGAAGCAGGCCACCACAAAGAGATCGCGTCGATCACGAACGCGAACGCGTTCTTCACGGTGTTCAGCGGCGTGCTTGTCGACGCGTTCTGCAGAGTGAGTGCGATCTGGAATGAGCGCATGACTCGATGTTGGTGCTGATGATCGTGATGTGGTGGCTTGTCGGTGCCTCAGATTCCATTTGCGAGCGAGGAAGAAGCACGCGAGGACATCGCAGCGCTGAACAAGATCTGTTGCCAGTCCGCGTACTCGTACGTTTACGCCGAGGAGTTGCTTTGCACGATCGACAGCAAGTTGTACGCATTGCAGAAGGACGCTGCCGCGAGGAGCGACGAGTCTGTTCGATACAGAACAGCTCGGTCGAAGCTTAGCCGAGTGCGATCTGAGCTGCAAGAGACCGCGATCGCTCGATTCGGAGCCAAGGTTGGGTTCTTCCACCCATTGCGTCGGCGATACATGCTTGACGCCAACCCTCGTCTCAGCGACGCGGTGCTGAGCATCATGATGTCGCGCAAGTGCTCCGAGAGCGCTGCTGAGACGCTGGTGAAAGAGTACAAGACGACGAAGACCCCTCCTCCTGCCGCCCACTTGCGAGACCCGATTGTACGTTGACGGGGTCAAGTGTTTCGTGCGTTTCGACTCGTAGGTTTGGCGTCTGATCTCTGATGGTACTGCTACCTTATTCACCTGCAGGTTCTTCGTTCGCTGATCGACCCGCTGTTCAACCCGTCAGAGTCGATCTCTGTCCATTTCTCGGAAAACTGCATCTCGCTTCTCGCGTACGCCGCATCGACGAAGGACGAGCGCAGCATCCTGCAGCCGAGCGAGTTGAAGTCGGCGCCTCATGTTGATATCGACGAAGATGGGATCCAGCAGACAAAGACCGCTCTCGCTGAAGCATCGGCGATCTGCAAGTCTGACAACACTCTCGGGTACAATGTGAGTCAAGCTAGCTGCCTGCGATGGTTGATATTACACGTTGCGGCATCGAGTAGAGCTGACGCTTCCGACGGATGTGGCGATGTGTTTGTAGATGAATCAGTCGGGTGTGGTGGAGCGACTGACGGCAGCCATGCGGGTTCCGGTGGTGTCGATGGGCGTCTTGCACTGGCTGGAGGTGATCTTGAAGTCCCCCGCGTTCTTCAACAGCACGTTGCTGCACATCTGCTTCCCGAGCCTGCTGTTCATATTGGAGGCTTCCATCAAGCTGCACACTCCGCAATGGCCGATCGCGTTTCGAGTGCTCGTGACATCACTTCGGCTGCACCCGGATGTCAATCCAGTGAAGGTACGACAGTTAGCGGAAATGTTGCCAGCGAGCCAATGAGTCACTGGTGTGCTGTGTGTGGTAATTCTGATGCAGGCGCTGGAGCTCAAGCGTGAGTCCCTCCGGAGCATGGTGTTCATGGTCACGAGCGGCTACGTGCTGCCAGTGCTGGAGTTTGTGTTTTTGAACACGGTGGAGCTGGACCAGGCGCTGCTACGCAACTTCGTCACGATGCTGTTCGTTCGCGTCGCGCCGCCGTACTCGTCGAAGTTCGTCGGAGCGCTGACGAAGATCTTGACGCACCCGAAAGTGCAGAATGCGGTCAAGTCGTGTCCGCAGGAGTTCAAGTCAAAGTTC
This sequence comes from Globisporangium acanthophoron, assembly GCA_023334365.1. Lineage (NCBI taxonomy): Eukaryota > Oomycota > Peronosporomycetes > Pythiales > Pythiaceae > Globisporangium > Globisporangium acanthophoron. The sequence continues at coordinate 4,968 of JAASGU010000284.1, forward strand.
AGCGAGTTCGTGGGCTACTGCCGGAAGAACCCGTCGACTCTCTCGGCGGAACAGTTGCAGGCGCTCGTGCTCATGCACGAGAAGGGCGAAACGAGTTGATGAGCTGAGCAGGTAGGTAGCGAATGTGTGTCGTGTTGTTTGAGAAGACGCGGTAGTGCATGGAGGTGTCAGTTGCTCGAAGTGTTCCACACAACCCGCACACAATACACGAAACACAAAGTGTTGTTGAGTAGGCTTATCAACCAAACTGGAACGGCTCGCGAGCCTCGGTCGAGTCCTTCTTCTGGAGATTGTCAAGGGATTCCTCCATGAGGCTCGACAGGTCGGCGATCGCGGATGACGGTCGCCTCGGCGTCCGAGGAGTCCGCGGCATGCGAAGCGAGAGCGGTGTCCGCGGCGTGCGAGGCGTGAGCGGCGGCGGGAACACCAGTCGGAATGAGGTGTCCGAGTCGTTCTCCGTGCCGTGCGAGGAGGCGGACTGGAGGAAGTGCGCGCGCGTGGGGGTGTTCGCGCCGACACTCGAGGTTGTCGACTTGACTGCGAGCTTTGCCTTCCGTTTCCACCTCACCGCCTGGACTCGGTCGGAGGCAACAGGTGAGCGACGACATCGACACACACAGGACGGGGCTAGGAGGACAAGCAACGCACCGCGTCCCGGATCTCGTCGACTTCTTTCTCCAGCCGAGTGATCTTGTCCTTGAGCTCCTCGTGGGTCTTCTCCGCCTCCAGTTGCTATAGAAACACACAAGTCGCTCAGTGCAACATCATCCAACGCTGCTCTCTGCACACAACGTACATAGGTCGTCGACTGGTTCTTGAGATTCGTGTAGCTCCTGCGCTCGGCGTCGAGTGAGCTGCGAAGCTGCTCGATCGTTATCTGACACACAAACACACAGAGCAAGCGAAACAGAGACTGAGTCCGTGTAGCAAGTGAACCACACTGTGCTGCGGCATAACGCACCTGGTGCTCCTGGTCAGCTTTCATTCGATCCGTCTCGTGAGTGTGCTTCATCTGCTCGATCTTGCGCTCACAGTCAAGCCGCACGTCTTCGATCTCCTGCTCTCGCTTCTTGGTCAACGACTGCGAGAGCATGCTCATTTCACGCGCGATCGTCTCCTTCTCGAAGCGGAGGACGTTGTTCGCTTCCTGGAGCTTCATTTTCCGCTGATACAGCTCCTGGATGCGCGCATCTTTCGCAGCCACCTCGTTCTTCAGCGAAGAGCAGGTTCGATCCGCGTCATCCTGGAGCTGCTTGAGCGCTCGGTTCGCAGACAAATACCACGGGAGGTGCTGCTGGAAGACATCGTCATCCGATGTTTCTGCTCTCCCCCACAGCGACTGCAAAGCCCGTTTCGCAGTGTCGAGTTCGCCCGTCAGAGATGCCGCGCCTTCATCTCTCGCCTTCGCGATGGCTTGCTGACCCTCCTCGTACAGCAGCTTCGCCACTTGATCGAGCTCACTCGCGAGCTGCTGCTCGTCCGATTTCTCCTGCCAGCTTACGTCGATCTCTCGCGACAGGATGCCCGGCGCATTTAGTCTGTGTGCTTTGATCAGCGACACGACAAAGCTGAGGAACACCTGGGACATCCTCGAGTGCCGTTCCAGCATCGTGCGATCCCGCTCTCTCTCACTTGACTCACGCTCCGAGCTCACTTTCGAGCTCGAGAGTTGTTCTCGAAGGCGAGACTGCTCCATCTCGTACCGCGCCACATCCCCCTCCAACCTGTGAACCGCCAGCTGCAGAGTCGTATGCGTGGCTTTCTCGCTTGCAAGCTGTGCCTCGAGATCTCGCAGCTCCTGGGTCTTCGCGTCCAGCTGCTGCAGAACTAGCTCGTACTTTGCCCGATCGCTGACTCGCTGGCTGCCGAACATCCCGCTCATTTCTTGCTCCTTCCGCTGCAGCTGTGCTTCGCTCTTTGCTCGCTCGCTCTCGATCTGTCGCTGGTACTCGCCGATTCTTGTCTCGAGCTCCTTCGCTGCCTGCTTCTCGAAGCTCCCTCCGAGTGCCAGGAACTCGTTCTCAAGCTGCTTGAGCGATAGCTTCATCTCGCTCTTGACAGATCGTCGCATGTCGAGGACGTCCTTCTTCAACTTGCTCAAGTGCATCTTGTAGACGAGAAGCACGCGCTGCTTGTGCAGTTTGACGTCGTTGATATCTTTCTCGACCGCGTGCAGCAGACTCTCAACCTTCTGTCTCTCCGCAACCTCGTCACCAACTCTCCGATCCATAGTCTCCACCAGGTTCTTGTGTATCCGCGCCAAGTTGTTGAACTCCTTGCGCTGCTGAGAGTTGTCGAGTTTCATCTGCTGCACAGTCGATTCTTGGGTAGATCGATGCTGCCGCAGCTCGAGGATCTCGCCCTCCAAATGACTGACTTTGGCTTCCTCCGCGACGAGGAGATTACGAGTCTCTGCTTCTTTGGCTTGAAGATGCTTCAATAGACTCTCGAATCTCGATGCCGCGCTCGAGACTTCGGTCGTCGCACGCTCCGTGATTGCATCCTTCTCGGCAGCCAACTCGTCTCGGCAGCGTTCCAGATCTCCCTCCAGCGCACGAACCTGGATCTGAAGCTTCTCTCGATCGTCGCGAGCACTTTCAAGGTCGCCATCACTTTGCTGCTTGAGCTTCTCGAGAGCAACCAGCTCGCTTTTCAGGACCGCGAGTTCGGCTTGCGACTCGCTCGCATTAGCCACACTTTTGCTCTCCTGCTCTTGCGCACGCTTGGCTTGGTCTTCCAGACGCCGACACTTCTTCTCGTACTCCTTCACCAAGCTGCGCAGTTTCCCAATGTTGTCGTTCGCTTCCTCCAGGCGCTGGACAACGGTGATCTTTGCCTCTTTGGCGCCGTCGAGCTCCTGCTTCAATGCCACAAACGCCTGGCGCTCGCTCAGCATTTCTTGCTCCACGCGTGACTTCTCCTTTCGCGCGTCCTCCACGGCCGACTCGAGCTTCTGGATGCCTTTCCTCACGTTGACCATGGCTGCGCGGAACTCCTTCTCCTTCCTGCCTTGCGCCTCCAGCAGCGCAGCTTGCAGCTTCTCTTCACTCTGAAGCAGGATCTGCGCCTCTCTTGCCTGAAGCTCCGCGTGATGCTGCGCTTTCGATATCGAGTCACCATCAAGTGACGATGACTCCTCTCGAGGCTCGGACCTGCGCGCTGCTGTCTTGTTCACCACGCCGAGAACATTGCGACTTGGTCTCTTCTGCTCTTGCTGGTTGGCGTCGTCGGGAGACTGCATGTTCAAGACGACGACGCTCGGAGCAGCGGGCGCAGCAGAAGAAGAAGCTGCAGCATTTCTGTGAGCTGCTTCAGCTCGCTTGCGCTCTTCGGAACGCTCTTTCTCCAGCAGGAAGCGCTCTCGCTCCAGCAGCCGCTTCTCTCGCTCGTCTAGCTCGCTCTGCATCCGTTTGTGAGCGATGTCTCGAGATCGTTCGTCGTCCCTTGCCGCCTTCTCGCGTGCAGCAGCCTCAGCTCGTCGCTGCTTGTCCAGTTCGTCATTCTCTCGCTGCGATCGCTTTCCTGCCTCGTACTTGGCTGTGATCGCTGCAGCAGAGTCCAGTGCTTGCTGTCGAGCGCGAAGAAGCTCCGTCTGCTGATTCTCAAGCGCGGCGTCGTACTTGGCTTTCAGCGCCTCAACTCGCGCTTCCTGCTTCGCTGCAAAGTCGTTCTGCCACCGCGTCCGCGCCTCGGTTTCTTTTTCCTTGGCGCTCTGGAGGGTCTGCTTCTCGAACGACTCTTGCAGTCGGACGATCTGTGCTTCATACTTCGCTGCAAGGTCAGCGGCGCTCTTCTCTGCTGCTTGGCCCTTCACTCTCTCCTTCTCGACTTGGTTCTTCCAGTGCGCGACATCTTTCTCGAGCTTGCTGACCTGGTTGGCGCTGCGCAGCTTCTCGTCCGACACTTGCACCTCAGCAGCTTTGAGACGATCTTCGAGCACCGACACCTTCTGCTCTGCCTTCGCAAGCGCATCTTGGCGAAGCTTCAGTTGGTCCGCGAGCCGGACGAGGTCGCTCTGCTTCGCCTTCAGCGCGTCTTGTCCCTGCTGGCGCACTGCATCGATCTGAGCCTGCGCCAACTTCACGCGCTCGTCGCCTGTCTTCAGCACAGCTGCCTTCTCCTCGGCCTGCTCGTTCATGAACGCTTCGACCTGAGCACCGAACTCCTGGTACTTCTTCTTCAGCTCGTCGTTCTCATTCTGCAGCGCCACAGATGCGTGTTCCGTGTGCGCCAGCTCCGCTTCCAGCCGCGCGATCTTGCTCGGATAGTCTTTGCTCTGGTGGAGACGGAGCGAGTCACTCAGGTCGCGGCTCTTCGCCTCCGAGAGGGACAGGAGGTGGTGCACGTGCGCGATCTCTTGCTCGCTCGCGTGCTTCTCCATCTCCAGCTTCTGCAAAAGTAGCCAGCCACGCACACACACACACACGCATACGCACACGCAACAAGCTCAGTTAGTCCGTGCACATCACATCACGAACAGATCCACAGCGTCCGAGCTCCGACAGACCACATTCGCCGTCTTGAGCGCGTCAATCTCCTGTGCGAGCTCTGCATGTTTCTCCAGCGCCGCCTGCTCGCGGTGCTTCTCGTCTAGCAGCTGCGCTCGAAGCGCCTCATGCTCTCTCTGCAGCGCCTCGAGCGAGCGCGCGCTGGCCGCCATCCTCTCGAGCTCGAGTCGGAGCGCGTCCTTCTCGTCGCGCAGCGTCTGCAGCTTCTGTTCCTGCTGCATCGCAATATGCTTCTGTCCCTTGAGCTCGTCCGCGCGCACGTGCAGCTGGCGCTGTAAGCCGCGGGTCTCGCGCTGCGCCAGCGCGCACTGCGCGAGCGCGTCCTTCTCGCGGCGCTGGACCGCACGCAGCTGGCGGCGCAGCTCGCGCAGGTCGCTCGCCTGCCACGCCGCCTGGTCGCTCAGCACCTTCACGAACTGCTCGCGCTCGCCGAAGAAGCTCTCGTGCACGATCTCGCCCACGCGCAGCGCCGCGAACTCGCTCGTGGCCGGGTTCTCCTGCAGTGCGAAGAGCGTCGAGTCGCTCTGCAGCTGCGCCACCGCCTGCTGCACCTGCAGCGCCAGCGCGTGCAGTCGGCTCTCGTACGCCTCCTGCAGCGCGCGGTAGCGCGAGCGGAACGTCTTCTCCGCCGCCTTCCGGCGCGCAGTCGTCATCGTTGACGGCTTCGTCGCCTTCGGCGCAGGACTCGCGTTCGCGCGCCACGCCTCGTTCTCCACGGCGCGCAGCCCGCTGGTGTCGCTCGTGCGCTCGCTGTCGCTGCCGCTCGCGTCGCTGCCGAAGCCGCCGACAGCGTCCGCTGGCGACCCGAGCGACGGCGGCGCCATCGCTGCTGGTCGTCTGCTGCTGCTCATGGTGCGTACCTACTGCAACCTTATTGCGGAACAAATATCGCACTTAGTCGAACACATCGGTACACTTCCGGTACACAGCTTCAAGGTGGATACACAGTGCATTCATTATTCCTCGACGCTCCCATGGCGCTCTCTTGCTCCCTCGCTCCCTCGCTCCCTCGCTCTCTCGCGCTCTCGCGCTCTCGCTGTCGCGCTCACTTGGTCGCTCGAAATGGCGCCTAGTGGGCCAGCGTCTTGAGCGTGCGGCGCGGCGGGTAGTCGAAGAGCGACGGCACCGCGCGGCCGTCGTAGAACGCCACGAGCTTGCGCGCCTCGTCCGCGACCGTCTCGGCGTTGAAGCCGAACGCGTCCTTGAGCTGCGCGATCGTGGCCGACGTGCCGAAGCGGTCGAGACCGAACTGCGCGTGCGAGTAGTCGCTCCAGCCGAACGTCGACGCCGCCTCCACCGACAGCACCGGCGAGCTCTCGCCCAGCACCTGCTTCTTGTACGCCAGCGGCTGCTCGTCGAACAGGTCGCGGCACGGCACCGACACGATGCGCACCTTGAGCGGCAGCAGCTTGGCCGCCTCGACCGCGAGCGACACCTCCGAGCCGGACGCGAGCAGCACGAGGTCCGGCTCGCCCTCGAACTCCGGGACCACGCTGCCGGCGTCCAGGTTCTGCAGCACGTACGCGCCGAGCGCGACCTTGTCCGCCGTCGAGCCCTCGAGGTTCGGCAGCCCCTGGCGGCTGAGCGCGAGCACCGACGTCTTGGTAGCGTTCTCGACCGCCGCGATGTACGAGCCAACCGTCTCGTTGCCGTCCGCCGGGCGGTACACGTACATGTTGGGCATCGCGCGCAGCGACGCGTTCATCTCAATCGGCTGGTGCGTCGGGCCGTCCTCGCCCAGGAAAATGCTGTCGTGCGTCGCGACGTAGATCACGCCGAAGCGCGACAGCGCGCTCACGCGCACCGCGCCGAGTGCGTAGCCGATGAAGTTGTAGAACGTCGCGCAGAACGGGCGCAGCGCGCCGTGCGCGAAGATGCCGTTCGAGATCGCCGCCATCGCGTGCTCGCGCACGCCGAAGCGGATGTAGCGGCCGATCGGCGTGTCCTTCTGGAAGTCGCCCGACATCGTGAGCTTGGTGAGGTTCGACGGCGTGAGGTCCGCCGAGCCGCCGACGATCTCCGGGAGCGCCGCCGCCGTGGCGTTCAGCGCGATCTCCGAGAACTGGCGCGTCGCGAGCGCCTTGTCCTTCGGCGTGTACACCGGGAAGTTCTTCTTCCAGTCCGCCGGCAGCTTGCCCGCGAACCGGCGCTCGTACTCGGCCGCGAGCTCCGGGTACGCGGCCTTGTACGCGGCGAACGCCGCATCCCACTTGCTCTCAAGCTCGGCGCCGCTGGCGGTCTTGTCGTAGTACTGCTTCACCTGCTCCGGCACGTAGAACATCTCATCGCCCTTGAGTCCGAACTTCTCCTTCGTCGCCGCGAGGTCGTCGGCCTTGAGCGGCGCGCCGTGCACCGAGTGCGTGTTCTCGATCTTCGAGCCGAGCCCAATGATCGTGCGGATCTTGATGAGCGTCGGGCGGTTCGTCTCCTTCTTGGCCTCCGCGACCGCCTTGTTGATCGCCTCGTGGTCGTAGTTGCCGTCGTCGACGACGATGACCTGCCAGTTGTACGCCTCGTAGCGCTTCTGCACGTCCTCCGTGAACGAGATGTCCGTGTGGCCGTCAATCGTGATCTGGTTGTCATCGTACAGCACGATGAGCTTGCCGAGCCCAAGGTGGCCGGCGAGCGACGACGCCTCCGACGACACGCCCTCCTGCAGGCAGCCGTCACCGCAGATCACGTACGTGTAGTGGTCCACGATGTTGTGGCCGTCGCGGTTGAACTCGGCCGCCAGGTGCTTCTCGGCGATCGCGAGGCCGACCGCGTTCGAGATGCCCTGGCCGAGCGGGCCAGTGGACACCTCGACGCCCGGCGTGCAGAAGTTCTCCGGGTGGCCCGGGCACTTGGAGCCGATCGAGCGGAAGGACTTGAGGTCGTCGAGCGCCACGTCGTACCCCGTGAGGTGGAGCATGCTGTACTGCAGCGCGCAGGCGTGGCCGTTCGAGAGCACGAAGCGGTCGCGGTTGCTCCACTTGGGGTTCTTCGGGTTGAACTTCATGTGCTTGGAGAAGAGCACGTGCGCCATGGGCGCGCAGCCCATCGGGGCGCCCGGGTGCCCCGAGTTGCCGGCGCTCGGCTGGTCGGCCGAGAGCATGCGGATCGTGTTGATGCAGAGCTCTTCGCCGTCAACGCGCGGCTTCTTGTCGACGTGGGAGGTCATCTTGACGCGGTGGGTGGGTGGGGAGGAGGAGGGAGGAAGGCTGCTTGGGGCTTGAGCGGCGCGCGTCCAAACGAGGAGTGAGCGAGCAGCGAGCTGGGGCGGCGACGGCGATGGATGCGATGGCGCAAGTCGCAAAGCGTGAGTCGCAAAGCGCGAGCCAAATGAACTGCTGGTGCCTCCTTTCTGCCAATGAGCGTCAAGATTCTCGATTTTCAGCGAATCACAGGCCAGGTGATTCGCCAAACTGGCGGATATCTTTTTTACAAAAATAGCTGGTTGCGGCGATCTTTTTTGTCAAATAACCATGTTTGGTTGCTTGGCACATCGTGTCCTATCTTGCACAGCGAGTTAGTGGGTCAGACGCCGGAGCAAGCATTGCCCCCAACTTGCTTGCTTGCTCGCTCGCTTTACTACTGTGCTCTTGAGCTACATACACCCTTCCACAACAGGCAAGATTGTTGTCTCCCCTGCAAGGCACTCTACTCCACCAAAACGCCCTTGCTTGCTTGCTTGGAGGCTCGACCGGATGGCGAACACGAGCAATGACGTAATTGTGTGGGCTGACGCAATTCGCAATGACGCTTTCGCGTCTCACAAGGCTGTTCGAGTCCGCAACTCCGCTTACACTACGCGTATATCGACTCCAAGCGAGGCTTCGGCAGCGCACACCACACCGAGAGGACCTTGCTCAAGCTTGTGCGCGCGAGCTGAGAGCTCGCTCCTCGTTGCCTTGGCGCATCATAATCGGTAGGGCACCACAGGTGTTGACGGCCAATTTCCTTTTTCGCACTTGGAGGGCTCAGAACTCTCAGAGCAGAGGGCCAAGTTCAAGTCCGCACGCGCGAAGCTGAACAGAGTTCTCCCCTGCCGGTTTAGTTCTGAGGTCAGTGCACGTGCATTCACGCGCGCCAGCGCGAGCTCAGCACAACGAGGCAAGGTAACCAGACCAAGGGAGCAAGTTGTCCAGCTAGAGTTCACACAAACGAGTTTCGTGAATGCAATAATTTTGTCTCAGGCGGCTGCGTGGACCACCTCAAAATATTACGTGGACCACATTATATAGTTTGGGTTACTTTGTAACTATTCGGGTTACAGCCGACTGGAGTGGCGCACACGCTCTGATCGACAAACATGCCTCTCAAGCAGCTCACGTACGAGCTCTTCCCGGGCCGGTATGTACACTCCTATCCGCTCGCTCTCTCTTACTGCCGCTGCATACCCGCTTAGTAACCGCCACCGTCTCGATCCACGCTTCGTAGAACGCTCCATGCCGCGTTCTACAAGAACGTGACCAACAGCGCGGCGCTGCGGCAGGCGCTGCTGGACCAGGAGATCGACGTCGCGCTCGTCAACGCCAGTCTGGTGCGGCACCAGTGTGCGTACATACGCTCTATGACGAAGCATTTTGTACTCAACTGCCCGCTCGTTTCTTCTCTGCGTGCCATTATACAGCTCGTTGACCCGTTCCAGATCCACGCCGCGGCGGCGCGCGCGCTGCTCTGCGAGACGACGACCAAGCTCACGACCAAGACGCTGCATGCCGAGCTCGTGTTCAACCTCTCCGGCTCGCGCAACGTGAGCGATTCATTCCGGCGCTTCGGTGTCGCGGACGACTGCACCGCGCTCGTACTCTGCGTGTTCGACGCGGACGACGCGGCGCTGGCGGCTGCGGCGACGCTCGTGAAGGGCGAGCGCGTGCCCTTCAGCGAGCTCGGACAGCACCTGACGCCCGCGGACATGAAGAACGTGCGCAAGTTCTACAAGATCCAAGACCTCGAGCTCACGAACTCGTCGCTCACGGACGCGATCGTCAACAGAATAGCGACGAAGAGCTGCAACAAATAAGCCACCTCTCTGGAGACAGTAGACAGGCAGGCACACAGGTGCGTCCAGGCAAGCGAGTGATCGGTGCCGCGCAGAAGACACAGAAGCCCAGCAGAGCATCTTTCTATCAAACACAGCGAGCGAGTGTGGTGGTCATTGTCACAGTCAGCTCACCCCGTACGCCTTCTTGAGCGCTTCGATGTGTGTCGTATCAGCCTGCTGCTCTGCTCGAGCATGCAGGTGGTTCAGCACCCACGCGATGTCCTCCTTCTCGCGGTCGCTCAGGAACATCACCGCCATGCTGAAGCGCGGCACCTTCGCGAGCTCCTGCGCAAACTCCAGCACGAAGGCACTCGATGACTCCGTCGACGCGCTCGCCCCGCTGTCTCCAGACGAGAACGGCGAGAGCAGCGCCGCGTGACGAAACACGTGGAACGTCTCGCACAAGAGCTCGGGCTCGATCGAGTTCTTGAAGATCGTGCTCAGTGTCGTCGGGCGGATCCCTCGCAGGTACGCAGCGCGCGACGCCAGCAAGCGCTCGCGATGCTCACGGTCGCCCTTGAGCACCAGCGACTTCCACACGCGACCAAACTCGTACGAAGTCGCCGGCGCCTTCTTCGGTAGCTTGGGTACGAGTGGTATCGTGACGGATGCAGGCGAAGAAGTGGCAGTCGATGGCGCTGAAACCGTCAGCGGGGTGGCAGTAGCGGTGGCTTGCGGCTTTGTTGTCCTCTTTGGCGGCGTGGTGGTGGTCGACGCCTCAGACTGCACAGTAGCCGTCGAGAGCACTGTCGACCTGTTCACGCTCGAGTTCTCCTTGTGTTCAGGTTCGTCCACTTGGATAGGCGACGCAGGCTTTGACTCTTGCGGCTGCAGCTTGGAAGCCGTGTCGTTTGCCTCGTCGCCGACCACCTCGATCAGCAGCTTGCCTTTCTGTGTCGGCGCTCGCTTGATCGCGGCGCGAAGCAGCTCCTTCGTGGAGGCGATCTGGGTCTGGATCTGCCGGCTCTTTGGGTCGAGCACGGCCGCGCGCTCAAAGTCGAGCAGCGCGAGGCGGTGCTTGCCGAGCGCATTGCGCGCCGTCGCCCGCCGAGAGAGCGACTTGAGGTGGTCCGGGTCGATCTGGAGTGCGAGGTTGCAGTCGTCCTCGGCCTTGGCGAACTCCCGGTTCTTGAGAAACGCCATCGCGCGGTTCGACAGCACGACCGCGTTCCGCGCGTTGTACCCGAGGCACCGCGTGTAGCACTTGATCGCCGCCACGAAGTCGCCGCGCTTGTAGTGCTCGTTGCCTTCTTCGCGCTCGATCTCCTCGCGGCTCTTCGCTGTCGTCGGCAGCTTGGTCGCTTGGGCGCTGACGCTCCTCACCCCAGCCACTTCCTTCTGCTGCGCGTTGCATCATAACGGATATTAGCCGAAGTTCTCGCCCTGCAGCCGCAGTGGAAGGTACGTACCGCACTTGGAGCTGCCGAACTCTTGTTGCCACCGCTCTCATCGTCCGCATCCTGCAGCGCTGCCTCCTAGTCCACCAGTGAGTTAGCTTCCACTCAACGTCGTAACCCGAATAGAAGCTCTGCATAACACACACCACGTCGAACGTAGCCCACTTGCTGTAGCCGCGGTCGTACGTGTGCGCTGCTGGCGGTCGCGCACTGCGCACAGGCGGCGCAGCGGCGCTCGCACTCGCGCTTGCAGGTTGCGCTCGCTTGCGCGCCGCCTCCTCGCGCGCCACCGCCTTCTCCCAGGCGTAGAGGTCTGCGAAGTAGTCCTGCAGCTCCGCCGCGTTCGCGCGGATCTGGTGCTGCGTCTCGAGCGCCGCGGTCGTCGCGCTCTTCGCCATCGGTGCCTGCTCCAAGAGGTCGCGAGTGAAGTGTATAAGTTCGCTTTCGACAATTCGAGATGCCTTGCAGCGAACTTACTAGGCTCCATCTCGTCGCAAAGACACGCGCATCATACAAACATATAGATGTGAAAGTGGTTGTCAGTGCGTTTGTATGTGCATACAAATAACCTTATTACCAATCTTCGCTAAGTTCGCACTCGAAGCAAGTGCGTTGCGAGCGTCACAACTACATCACCATCAAGATCATCAAGCACCAACAGCAGCAGCATGGAGGCCACCGCGAACTCCCTGAAGCTGCGCATGGACGTGCGGCGCGCGCTCATCGACAAGGACTTTGACCGCTACGCTCTCGCTGCAGGCGGCGTCGACAGGCAACAGGCGGCGCTGCCCGTGCGTGCGCTGGAGCCGCTCGCCGCGACACACACGGTGCGCAAGGCGCAATGGGACGCGCGCGTGCGTTTCAATGCACTCACGGCGGACCCGTTCCTGAGCGACGACCCGTCTCTGGACGGCGTCGCGTACTTTGTCTCGGCCGGCTTCGAGCTCATGCAAGTGGTGTTCTCCAAGGTGCGTGAAGGAGAGTGCGTGCGAGGATGCTCGCGGGTGCTGACTGCGGTCTGTGCGCGTGCAGAGCGAAGGGCTCCGGGTGCAGACGCTCTTCCAGTTCACGCTGAGCTCGGGGCGCGAGGAAAACGTGTCGCTGCAGGTTGCGGGACGCGGAGTCGTCGTGTACAGCGACGGCCAGGGCTCGCTCGTCTTCCTCCGAGCGGAGGGCGACCCGCTCGACGCAACCGCGTGGCGCGAGATCTACGAGTGCAAGCCGTTCGGAGACGTGCCGACGCTCCTGGTCGGCGCGACGCACGATGCCGCGGCGCAGCGCTTCCACGTGCTCGTGACCGAGCTGATGGACTACAACGACAAAGACGCCGTGTACCGCTTGCACGTCGTCGACCTGTTCAGCGCCGCTTCTACAGCTGGCGCCTCTATGGACGTGGACTCGGGTCTGAGCCATGTCGCCACTGAGATCGCAGTGCTCTCGTCGCTCCCGTCGTACGTGTCGTTCGAAGACTCGGAGCTGTACGTCCTCGTGGAGGGCAAGCACGAGCTGATGGTCGCGCTCTTGGCACCGACGGAGGCGACCAAGCCTGCCGCAGACAGCGACGCACATCTCCCGCACAAGCGCCACCACGACGAGTCCGACTTTGACGACGACCTCGGCGAGCTGCTCGCGAAGCTGCCGCGCGCGGGCATCGGCTACCACGGCGACATCTCCAGCATCAAGCACACCCAGGAGCTCGCGCTCGACCTGAGCCAGCCGCTGGAAGCGCGCTTCCACAAGTCGACCACGCCGTACAGCACGCTTGACGAGCCGCTGCACAGCGCGCCGGACGCTGCAAGCCGTAACGCCGCCGCGACGCGCGAGGGCAAGTTGGAAGTGCCGACGACGGAGTCCATTCTCGGCGGCTTCGAGGAGTGCGACGACGTGGACCCTAACGCGACCGCCGCCTTCTTGCGCGTGCAGCTGACTGGCAGCGCGGTCGCCGTGCGCGAGAAGCTCGAGATCAACTGCCGCACGTTCCGGTTCCTGTGCTCGAGTGCGCACGTGCCGAGCGCCGCGCCGACGCTCCTGTTCCAGCACGACGTGCACGGTCTCGTGTTCGCCCGCAGCAGCAGCAGCAGCGAGGCGCAGCCGACAGCGCTGAGTCACACAGCGACGCTGCCGGCGTTCGGCTTCGTGCAGGCGTCCAAGCAGCAGAAGAAGTTCGTGACGGCGCACCCGAGCGGCGCGTTCGCGTGCATCGGCGAGTTCGAGCGGCGCGTGTTCGTGTACCACGGCGCGGCGCTGGACGAGAGCGAGCGCGCGAGCCACACGCGGCGCCAGCACGTCGTGGAGCTGGGCGACCAGCAGCTGCTCGGGCTGCGCGTCGCCGGCGAGCGCGCCGTGCTCGTGCTCACGCCGGACCACATCGTGGCACTGTCGGTATAGAAAAGCGCGTCATCCTGGTTAAATAGTGACTCTAGTTCTATTCACAAGGGGGTTTAATTATGTTTGCATTCTCTGCGGGCCTTGATATAAGGAGTTCTAGTCACTTAAGCCTGGATTCGGTTGTGGTGGTGAGCAAGCCCCAGCCATTCCCTCACAGCCAACTCAAGAGCTCCCGAAGTGACAACCACGATGGTGCTGCTCACCCACATGCGCCGCGCGCAGCCGGCGGCCGCGGGCCTCGCGAGACGCGCCGTGCGCGCGCCGCTCCCGGCGAGAGCAGTCGCGGGTCTCGACGCCAAGTTCGGCGCGGCGCTGCAGCTGGCGCCCGTGCCGTTCACGTTCGGCGGCAGCCAGCGCGCGTTCTCCTCGAGTCCGCTCGTCTCCGGGTACGCATCTCAATAGGACGCTGCAGTGCTTGACGCGAGCGCTCCATGCTGACGCGCCTGTTGCTGTGCAGCCTCGCGGGCGACGAGAAGATCGTTGCGGCGTCGCCGGCGGAAGCGGCGGAGCAGGTGCTCGACGCGGCTGCCGGTGCGTGATCAGCTCGACGCGCCTTCTTGCCGGTGCTACTGAAGCTGACATGTTATGCGCTAGGATCGATCGAGTATGCGAACGTCGCAGACCTGGGCTTCGGGCTCTCGGACCTCGCGATCCGCTCGCTCGACATGATCCACGCCACGACGGGACTGCCGTGGTGGGCGACCATCATTGCCACGACGTTCGCGGTGCGCACGGCGTTCTTCCCGATCACCGTTATCTCGGTACGCATGCGTGTGTGGGCTACTGCCAGTGTCTGTGACGCTGGACACTAACCGGTTCCGCTCCCCATCACGTAGCTGCGGAACTCGGCCAAGATGAAGGCGTTCCAGCCCGAGATGGAGAAGCTCAAGGACGAGATGAACGCGATGCCGACGAAGGACCCGAACACGGTCAAGGAGTTCCAGACCAAGTACAAGGCGCTGATGAAGAAGCACAACGTGAACCCGTTCCTGGGCGTGATCACGCCGATGACGCAGATCCCTGTCTTCCTCGGCTTCTTCTGGGGGCTCCAGAACATCTCCAAGTACTTCCCCGAGTACAGCACCGAGGGCGCGCTGTGGTTCCAGGACCTGAGCCTCGCTGACCCGACGCTCGCGCTCCCGGTCATCTCGTCCGCGCTCATGGTCGCGTCGGTCGAGCTCGGCGGCGACGCGCTCCCGGAGGAGTACAAGGAGCAGGTGACGTTCGGCATGCGCGCGCTCGCGGTCGCCATGGTGCCCATCACGATGAACTTCTCGTCGGGCATCTTCGTCTACTGGGTCAGCTCGAACCTCTTCACGGTCTGCCAGACCGCGGCGCTGCGCGTGACCGCGATCAAGCGCGCGCTCAAGATCCCGGTGACGGAGACGCGCCGCATCCCGGCCGTGAGCACGAACCTGTCACCGTTCCAGGCGGCGGTCTCGCGCGCCAAGGAAGGCGCGACGATCCAGACGCACACGCACAAGCCGAAGCGGAGCAAGAAGAACTGAGTACATAGACGCAAACCCACGCGAGCGCGAGTGGCGGTAGAGAGGCGAGGATCCTGGAATCAACTCCATCTCTGTTCCTAGACCGAGAGAGCGAGACGGAGCTGCGTCATTCGGGCTGTCTGTGTGAGGAGCTAGCTCCTCGTTCTTGCTCCTGCTCCGAGCCGTGCATCTCGTCGCTCTCGTCGACGCGGACGATCTCGAACTGGTCGGGCAGGTACTGTACACACGCACACACACACACACAATAGCTTGTGAGAGACCCAACGAGAGCGCAGATGCGGACCTCGTTCAGCACGAACCAACGCACTTTGATCTGCGGGCAGAGCGACGCCGGCAAGAAGCGCGCGTGGTCGTCGCAGAACGCCACGCGCATCGCGCTCTCTGCTTCCTCCAGCGCCGCGAGCTTCCTCCTCGTCTCCTCGATCTGTCGCCACGCACACGACAGACAACGCGGTGGCGTATGGCGCGTGAGCGATCGAAGCAGCATTGGACATCCACACACGACTCACAATCTGCGCGACGTGGCGCTCGTACTGCCGACGCCGCTCGAGCTCCGGCGCCAGCTTCATGTGCGATCCCAAAAAGTGATGGTAGAAGTCGCGGAGGCTGCGCAGCTCCTCGAAGAGCGTCTGCGTCTCGGCGAAGAGCGCGTCGTAGCTTTCCACGTGATGAGGCAGCAGATTGTCGTCACTACACCACGCAGGACCAGCCACAGGCGCTCCAAGGAGGGACGTACTGTGGGTGGATGTCGTTGATGGTGGTGAAGTAATGGCGCAGGAAGCGGTCGCACTGCTCCATGTCGACGAAGAAACACACCTGCGCAGAGAGGGACTCACCCGTCAGTGCTTGCTCCCACAGACTACCTCGGTGCGGTGACTCACGGCTGTAGTGTACAGATCCTCCAAGCGCTTCGCGTCCGCGCCGTGACTGCACGCAAACACCACTCGTCGGCGTCATCCGCACCATCTCCACGCTTGTTCATACGCATCAATGACGCACACGTACGCAGTGTGGTCCGTGAGAACGCGCATGTCCTGCGCGTGCTCCTTCTCGAACGACTGGAAGAACGCGTAGATCGACGCGATGCGGTCGAGTGCGTGCTGGTGCGTGGCCAGCAGTTCCTCCACTCTGCATATCAGCAGCGCAGCAGGCGCGAGTGATGCGATTAGAGCTCACCCTTGCATCTGAAGTCGCAGTAGTCCGTACGCACTCCTTCGTCTGCTCCGCCGCGTCCTGCTGCAGCGACTGCACCGTCTCCGCGTCCACGAAGTCAAAGAGCGTCTTGCCGCTCTCACCGCCCACCATCTCGGGGTCCACGCGCGTGGCCTGCAGGTGCGCGAACACGCGGTCCATCTCGTCGAGGAGCTGGCGCGCAGTCGCATCCGAGCGCTCAGTAGCTCCTTCGGTAGTCTCTACCACCACACAGTACCATATAAAACGCCGCGAGGTCGATACGCACAGGCGTCTGGCTCAGGATCGTGTCCTGCGCGACGCTCCGCGCGCTCTCGAGTCTGTCGGAGGACGCGCGCAGCATCCGCCCGAGAAGCTGGCAGCGAAAGGAGTGTGAGAGTGAGCGGGACAGTGAGAACTGCCTGAGGTAAGAAGCAGGAGTGGCGCACCTCGCACTTCTCGGTGATCGTGCGCGTGACGTCGCGCACTGCGGTCGCAAAGTACGCAGCAGGCGCGTCGTGAACAGCATCGGCGGCGGCGAGGAAGGTCGGCGGAGGCGGAGGTGTCTGAAGCATGTTGCGTTCGTTCTTGCTTCCAAGCGAATCAGGAAGGATCAGAAAATACTCAGAGTCAGATATGTAGATTTGAACTTCAAGTTTTTCGAAAACGAGTGATTGCGCTATCAGCTGAAGATAAGAAGATTTTATACATGATTTACTACAGATATAGTGTTTTTACTGAGGTGTTAGGAGTATATAAAGGTAAATGAATTTCTACTCTGAGTCTGAGGTGAGTCTGAGACTGTGGTGCCGAAGTGCATCACGCTTGTCAGTCATCGGACAAAGAGTACCTCGCGCGGAGCTGAAGCAGGGAGAAGCTCTTCGACGTCAAGCAGGCAGCAGGAGACGTCAAGCAGGGCGTAGGACGCCCGCGATGAGCAACATGAACACCAGCACAATCGTGATGAACATCGTGTTCGCGCTCATGATCGTCGGCGGCTTCTTCATGATGCGCTACCGGCTCATGAAGCTGCGCGAGATGAGCGAGCTCGGCCGCCCATTGCTGGGCGGGTACGTCTCTCTCTATCGCTGCTTGTCGCTTGGCTAGATAAAGAGACAATCGACCTGACGCGTCTGTGGACATTGTGTTGCTGCGCTCCCAGTGGCGGCGGCACCGCCTCTCACCGCCTAGACACGGCCACGCGGTACGCTCCGTCCGCCGTCCTAGCATTCGAAGTGCCCGCTTGATCGACTGACTGACGGACTGTATGGCTGTCCGCCAGAGAGGCCGCGAAGGGCTACAACCTGTGTGCAGTGTGCGCGTTCGAGAACTTCAAAGCCTCGCGCTTCTGCACGCTCTGCGGCGAGCGGATCGTGGTGCCGGAAGACGGCGACTACGGCGGCGGAGCCAAACAGGAGGAAGCCGGCGTGGAGCTGCATCAGTACAATGACAGCTCAGAAGTGGTGGGCTCATCAGCAGAGATGAAGACGAACTTGACGCAGCGTCAGATCCGCGCCAGGTGAGCGAGTGCCCGAGTCGCCGTCGAGTGCCAGCACCGTCCATGATGCTTCGGAACATTCTGACTGTGTTAGCGTGCTCACAGGAAGCGGAAGGAATGGACGCGGAAGCTGGACATCGAGGGCAACCTGTTTTGGTACCGTGAGTACTCGAGCGCGGAAGAATCATTGAGTCCAGGCTACGTGGTCTCGTTCCACACTGGCAGTGATCCTTCTCCTTCCGGGATGCGCGTGAAGGAGCTCCATGAGCTTAGCCACCGCAGCGGCAGTCTCGTTGAAGAAGAGAAGGACGAGCGCGAGGAGGTCGTCCTCGATGTAGACGAACCAGCGGAACCGGAGCACACAATTCCGTGTCGATCGAGCGCCAGCAACAGCGCCTCCAGTCGGGCTACCGCCGGCAACGATCCGGCGACTGCGAACCAGCAGCAAGAAGAAGAAGAAGAGGAAGAGGAAGAACCACCACAACCGACGCGAGCGAGTCCCGACAAGACTCAGACTGCGATGCGCAAGACGCCGCTGCGCTTTCTCGAGGAAGAGATGTCGGTGCGCATCGTGGAAGCATCGAAAGTCGACGCAGCTGTGCTCGCGACAGCGTCAGTCGGCGGCGGCGGCGTGTCCGTGGTGCTGGACGCGATCGAGCGCAAGAAGGAGATTGTCACGCACGCGGCGCAGGACTTCCCGACTAAGTTTGCGCACTTCGTCGTGAGTACGGCGTCGCTGCTCGTGCCTGCGGACGTCGAGTTTCTCAAGGTCTCCGTGCACCGCGCGTTCGTGCTGGAGGAATCGATGGACCACTTGTCGTGCATCGAGGAGCGCTTCATCCGCTCCGTTATGCGCATCAACTTCATCGATGAGACTGGCGTGGATGCTGGCGGGCTGCACCGTGAGTGGTTCATGCTGCTTAACGAGCTGCTCATGGAGCCGTCCATGGGTCTCTTTGTCTGCACGAACAAGAGCGACCAAGTGTACGCGCTTAATCCGAACTCGCGGCGCGACAACGGCGAGGATCACCTCGTGTACTACTTCGCGGCAGGACGTCTCGTCGGGCGAGCGCTGCTGGAGGGCGTGGTGCTCAACTTCCACCTCGCGGTTCCACTGCTCAAAATCATCCTTGGAATCCCCGTGACGATGGAAGACGTCGAGTACCTCGACCCGGAGACGTACAAGAGCATGCGGTGGATTGCCGAGCACGACGACGTCGAGTCGCTCGCGCTCGACTTTAGCGTGACGACACAGTACGAGCGCGACGAGAAGACAGGCGAGGTGGTGGTGGAAGTCGTGGACTTGATCCCGAACGGCCGCAACACCCCAGTGACCGACGCGAACAAGCAGCAGTACCTCGAGCGCAAGTTCCACTACATGGTCTTCGAGAGCGTCTCGGCGCAGTTGCACGTATTCCTGAAGGGGCTCTACGAAGTCTTGCCACCGACCCTGCTCGCGCTCTTTGACGCCGAGGAGCTCGACTACCTGCTCTGCGGCTCGCAGGAGATTGACGTGGAGAACTGGATCAAGTGGTCGGTGCACGCACAGTACCTCACGATCACGTCCGTGCTGAAGAACTTTTGGGACATCGTGCGCGAGATGCCGAACGAGTACCGCCGGCGGCTGCTGCAGTTCACGACAGGGTGCTCGCGCGTTCCACTCGTGGGCTTCCGCGGGCTCACGAGCTACGACGGCAAGGTGTGTCCGTTCACGATCAAGTCGCTCCCGGCGGACGCTCCGCAGTACGTGCGCAGTCAAGCGTGCTTCAACCGCATTGACCTCCCGCTTGGCTTGACGAAGAAGGAGCTGCGGGACATGCTGTACGCGATCCTCGACACCGAGACGTACGGGTTCACGACGCACTGATGAGTTGAAAAGGAAAAGCAAGCGAGAGCGGCGGCAATCGCAACGGAACGAGTGCCGAGCAGATGTAAGCAGTGTGTTTTGTTGTTGTTCAGGCAGGATGAGAAGGTATAAATCCTGGCGGACGAGTATCTTCGTGCGTTGTCGAGGCGAGGTAGACTCTGACGATGTTCACTTCAAACTCGCTTCCAAGCGTCAAGACTGTCGAAGTCGGTTGACACTGTCCTCAACAAGAAACTGCGACGAAATTCGTTGACAGTGCAACCAGCGAGAATGGGTATCCATTTCAGAAGTCAGAGTCAGAAGATCTCACCACTGCCGGCGTTCCAGCTTGCAAGTCGTGTCGATCATACCTCCGTCAGCATTCTCATTGCCACACAGAGAGACAAAGGATGACAATCTTCAGTTAGCCTGTCTAACTTGCTGACCTCAAATACGGGCAACTCGAGGCTTACCGTGTGGGACTCGATCCTGCTCACGATCTCGCTCCTTGCGCCGTCCCCACGCTCCCTTCAGCTTGCTGCAGTCGGCCACCGACGAAGCTCGGCGCGGGGCTCGCTCTTTGCAACCACCCCGACAGCTAGCTGATACATGTTCGCGCCGCGTTGATGTCGCGCTCCCAGGTGATTCTGCTGCATACGCTGTTGGTGCAGCGGAGAACCTGTCGGGATGGCGCGGCAGCGGCTTCAGGTGTTGAACGCACGGCAGCTTCTTCGAGCTCGCGGAAGCAGCTGATCTCCACCGAGAGCAGCTCTGTGAATCAGCGAGGATCCATCGCCGTACCAAACGTTTACGCCTGCGCTAACCTTAAGAGCAGGTTGACGAGGAGTTCCAGCTTGAGACTTCTTCGCGACCGGCCGCCTCGTCGGCCGCGCGCTGCTGGACGGCGCGGTGCTGAGCGCGTTCTTCAATGTACCTCTGCTCAAGCTGATCCTCGGCATGCCGCTGAGCTTCAGCGACCTGGAGTACTACGACGCGGAGA
>JAASGU010000285.1:0-25206 GCA_023334365.1 Globisporangium acanthophoron
GTATGTTTGCGTGTCCTTTGTATGTATTGAAACCCTGCTTGCGTTGCGTTTGCTTTCGGTTTTACTTTCGGAGTTTGGGTTGCGCTTTGTTGTATAGTTTTGGCTTGATAGAGTGCTTTTCGTTCTCTCTCTCTCTCTCTCTCTCTCTCTGTTTTGCGCATGGTTGTTTTGGTGTCGAGTCTGTGAGGCGCCGCGCATGCCAAGTGGCCGCGAAGGCAAATACAAACAGAGTCGGTGGTGACAAACACTCTGAATGGAAATGGCCACGTTTGTAAATTTTCTAATGATCACGACTGGTTAGGTGAATGACTCATTTTTGATGCCACAGTGACCGCTTTGGCTCTTTCATTCAGCGATAATGTGAATATTTTTCGCTTGTTTATGAACATTTTGAGCAAGTAGAATGATGGTAAGTCGAAGTGGCCACCTTGTTGGACACTATGCATGGTGCTGCCCGTCGTGCAGCGAATATGGTGAGTTAGGTGATGCATGTTGTGTCATTGTGATCGCAAAGCAAAACCCTACAGTGTGGTATAATATCAATGCACTTCACAAAGCTCCGGGTTTAGGTCCCCCAATTTCTCCCCCAAACAGGGATTTTACAACTACTACAGAGACGGCCTGTTGAAATTCGGCGTGTTTGAGGGTGTTTATTAAACGTTTTCTCCAAGTGGTTGTTTTCTTATGAATTTTGAGCCAATGTTAAGTACAGGATCACAAAACGGAGGGGGATGTTATATATTGCGATTACTACCGTCGAACGGGATTGACCTATAACAATATTTTTCGTAATAAGGGCCACTAACATAAGCGGGAGTCTTCATCTTAGTATCACTGATGTCGACTGTGATTAACCTAAGACAAAAAGGAAGCTGTAACTATTGTTTAAAACAAAAATTGTTATAACACTTTCGCGTATAACATATATATTTCGGTATCTTGCCTACACCTTTCGTGACACACATACAAAATATGATGCGTGAAGGTACTCTTGATGGCTCCTTTGGTCTACCAACGACACACATGTATGCATGCACTCCGAGACAACTCCTATTCCACGTACTACGTGGAGTACCTTGCAAGGCAGGGTCGCGACGTTTGCATCTAGTCGAGAGAGAACCTTCGACTGTGCTTCGATTCCCGATGTTCCCTCCTGTCGGTTCAAAAGCTCAGCTTTTTTCGATACTTTCATTTGGCGGCGATCGGAGGCGATCAAGTGATCATGATGGACAGCCTGAACCATACGCACTCAAAGCCACACAGTGCTACTCGTCATGGCACCTGCATCTGTCTCTCGGTCTTGGTGCAGCTTTCATAGCCCCCTTCGGTTGCCTTCACCACTGCAATGAACCTATTTGGTTGGCACAACGATGAAAAGACGATGAAAGGAGCAAGAACGCAGAGCCAAGTGTTGGCTGGACCAGAAGAGAGCTGCTAGTGATCTCAACTCTTGCGCCATGCTCACCCACTCCACCAATTTCGCGACACGAATATTTGCAGAAACTTTGCGAGGGCGTTGAAGAAACTTCGTTTGGAGCGAGTCGCATTGTGTCGAGCGAGTCACAACATCAACAGATCCAGCACTCGTTCCTCTTGACCGCATGAGCGCCTTCAATATTGCCTGTCGATCGATCGACTGGAGTGGCACGGGTTCCTGGTGCCAAATGTCGAAAGAATGCGCTCACACTGCTCGACTCGATGTTGACGACGACGCAAAGCTGAGTGCTTGGAGTGCAACAACGAATCTTGCTGCCCGAAGCTCAGCCCGAAGCTCAGCCCGAAGCTCAGCACTGCGAAAGCGTGTTGCCTTGAGAGCTGCTGCGCGAAAGATGGAGTACAATCGCGTGAACACGCTTGTGCGCGCCAGCTCACTCATTCTCCTCACGAATTCTTAGTGCAAGTACCCAATCGCCCTTTGCATTCTCGACTGGCAAGATCGCCCTCGGCAGTGCACTGCGAACGCAAGAGCATGTGTCCGCGCGAAAGTGGGTCGGCAGTGACCGGACGGTGGGCGTGGTCTCTTCCATCGAGATCCCCACCTCCGTCTCTCTTGAAACTGCGCGGCGCACACCGAAGCACCAATCTTCTTCGAACCGATTGCATCCGGACGCTGCCACCATCCTCTTGCGCGACGCCTAACGTCTGCGCCAGCTCGAATACTCGAGTGCCCCAACTCTATCGCTTTCTGTTGCACTGCTGACTAGCGTGCGTTCTGGAAAGCGTTCCCCACTCGCGCCCACTTCGTCATTCGCTTCCAGCCTCACATTCGCGACGCATCGGACGTACGAACCATGGAGACGAACGCCACGGCCGCCGCAGCAGCAGCTGCTGCTGCCATGATGGACTTTGACGGCACGATCCCGACCGACATCCCACCAGAGCAGCTCGCGATGGTCAAGGCGCTGATCGTCGCGTACGTGGAGCCCAAGATCGAGAAACTGTCGATCGTGATCGTCATCATGTACTCGGTGCTCTGCGCCTTGTGTCTCGCGCTCATCGTCTACTTGCGCCGCAACAAAAGCGGCGCACATCGCGGAGACGACGACGCTGCACGCAAGACGCTGCTGCCGGCGTTCGAGCCGCTGCTGTGGATCCTCGCGTTCATGACCGGCGGCTTCTGTGCCTACAACGTCGTCGCGCTCTCGATCAACTTCTTCCCAACCGAGCTGCCGTCGCTGCACATCGAGTGTTTCTACGCCGGGCGACAGTTCGTGCTTCTGCTCGTCGTCGTCTTCATGCTCCAGAAGAGCGTGACGGTCCCAGCACTCGCTCGCGCAGTAGGCATCACGTTCGTGCTCTCGACGTACACGCTGCCGGTGGCGTGGTACATGGAGAGATACAACGACGTCACCGTCAACATGGACCTCAACTTCTGGACGCAGGTGCTGTCGCACGCGGTCGTGCTGCCGCTGTTCGTGTACGTCATGGTGTGGCCGCCGAGTCGGTCCAGCAAGACTGCACTGCGCCGCTACTGTGCGTTCGCGCTCACGCAGCATGCCATCGAGGTCGCGTTCTACACAGCGTTTCGCGACTGGAAGGTGGACCTGGGCTTCGCCTTGGCGTACGCCGAGCTCGCTGTCAGCGCTCTCTGTCCGTTCTTCATCTGGAGCGTGCTCAGGGACGACACGGAGCACTGGCGCGGTCTCGGACAGCGCGCATGTGCACTCCAGGCGGTCTTCCGCCAGCGCTCGAACGTGCCCGAACACCTTTCGTCCGAGGGACTGCACGTGCTCATCGAGCTGCATCGCAAGTACATTATCGACTTCGCGTATCTGGAGCTGAAGCAGCGCATCGGCGTCGGATCCAGCGCCGTGGTGTACAGCGGTATCCTCAAGTCCAAGACGCCTGTGGCCATCAAGGTGTACACCCCGACGACAGTCACAGAGGACACGGTCGGCGAGTTCTCGCACGAAGCCGCGCTCTGCGGCGCGCTCAACCACCCGAATATTGTCCGCTTCTACGGCATCTGCGTGTCGCCACCGACGATCTGCCTCGTGTCAGAGTTGTGCCAGGGCAGCCTCGACGTTGTCATGCGAGCGCTCGCCAAGCGGCAGCACCAGCAGCAAGGAAAGCAGCAGAATCATCAGCAGGAGCACCGCCAGGAGCAGCAGCAGCAGCTTCTCGTCGTCCTCGGATACATGATCGACGCCGCGCGCGCGGTCGCATACATCCACAGCTTCTCGCCGGCGTTCGTGCATCGCGACATCAAGCCGGCGAACTTCCTCGTCGACGCGCACGGGAACGTGAAGCTGACAGACTTTGGCGAGTCGCGCTTCCTGCCGCAGGTGTCAGGATCAGCGACTGGGACGTCGACGGCGACTGCGGCGACGAGGTCGAGAGTCTCGGAGAACGGGAGCGGGAATACAACTGACGATGCCGGTAGCTCACTCTCTGGAAGTCCTCGCAGCAACGACAGTGGCGCAGGTACAAGCTCAAGACGCGCATCACCATCGTCGTCATCGCCGCCGTATGTCAGCTTTGAGGATGCGAGAACCATGTCTAGCACGACACACCGGCAGCACCGACTACTGTCCAAGATGCCGACGCCCAAGATGACTGTCAAGGGAACCGTAGATTACATGGCACCAGAGATGATCAACGGCAAGGGTGGCTTCGCGAGCTACGGCGAGGCGGCTGATATCTACTCGCTGGCGATCACGATGTGGGACGTGCTGAACCCGGCGAAGGAGAAGTATCCGAGCGCCAGGAGCAACCACCTGCGCGTGTTCGAGTCGGTGGTCGCTGGCAGCCGCCCCGAGCTGGATCCGTTGCTGCATCCAGAACTGCGCGAGGTGCTCACCAGCAGTTGGCACCAGGATCACTGGCGCCGCCCATCTGCGCAGACCATCGTGCACGAACTCGAGCGCATTCAAGAGGAGGTGGCTGCCGTGCTCGCGTCCGAGCTGCACGACGAGCTCGAGAGTCAGCTCGCGGTCTTCAGAGTCGGCGGTGCTGGTGATGAAACTGGCGTCGGTGTCGACGGCGCCGTCGAGTCGCCGGTGCTGAGCATCAGCGGCCAAGAGCTGACCGCCAGAATGTGCAGTCGACACGCCGTCGCCGCCGCGAGCCAAGGCGTGCGCATCGGCAACATGCTCATGGACGCCGGATTGCTGCATCACGTCAGACACGCGCGGTCGTTCGAATGCACGAGCGACGCGCTCTACTACTTCGACGAGTACCGGATCCGTTTGTGCCAGCCGCTCGCGATGCTCGAGAGCGGTGACGGCGCGGATCGTCAACGCTCGCAGCGATCGAAGAAGCTGGCGCAGCAGCAACAGCAGCAAGACGCATCGCCCCCTGCTTCATGGCACCTTCAGCTTCAGGTTCAGACGGCTGATATTCCCGCGTGGCTCGGGCGGCCACTCTTCCCGTCACGGACAAGCCGCCATAGGAACAGCTCGGCAGCATCGGAGTACTCAGAGAGCTCGACGATCGAGAGCAACTCGGCCAGTGTTCTTGATCGGACCGGCTTCAGTGACATCGGGGACTCCGCAGTTGGCAACGGAGACTCATGTGCGTGTCGGCGACTCGGTCAGCGCTTGCACTTGCGATCCCACCGACCAATCGCGCGGCTCTTTCGCCGCAAGCACATGCACGCGCCGATCCCGGAGGACAGCGTGCTGACTGCGAAGCTGCTCGGGGGCAGCCAGCAGCAGCTCTACCACCTTGACTTCGAGCGCAGAAGCAGCAGTAGTAGCAGCAACCTTGAGAGCGATAGCGCTAACGAGTGTTTCGCGGCGTTCGACGAGTCGCACTGAGCGAACTTGATCTCGTAGGAACCAGCGAGGTCTTGACTGGAACAAACAAACGAGTTCGCGGTTGTTAGAGCCTATTCTCACTTGTTTCGAACTCTGAAGAAGCACTAGCACCAGCACCAGCAAGCTGGCCTTGAGCGAGCTTGCTTGAGGACCGACTCTTAGGCGGGTGACAAAACACGACGGTACCGCTTCCCTTTCGCACTGAAGCACGTGGAGTTGAGGCTGAACTCGTACTCCCCCGAACACCGATTCCAAGAGTTCCTGCAAACTGTGTCGGAACTGCCGGCATTTGGTGTTCAACTTCCGGGCGGGATCGCGACGAATCCGTGGCTCTCGGTGTATACAGCTCTCGAGCTTGGCCCAGTTGTGCAAGAGTTAACCAACGCGACTTCGCTCCGCTCACCGTTGGGAGTTGACAAGGTTGTGACCAGCAACAACCACCAGCACCTCCTGCCCAACAGCATCAATTTGGAGGTGACGACGCAGCGTGGGAACGCATCCACTCACAGAAGAGGACACTGTCGATGTCTCGAAGATGCTTGGCGCGAAGAACCCTACAAGAGCACTGCTGGACACCAGTAGTGATGATGCTGGTGACGAGGATGGTGATCGCGACCTCGAGTTTGCAGTCGTGAAGGCTGGCGAGCTGATCAAGGTCGTATCGCGGAAGGAACAAGACAAGCAGCAGTCCTGAGAACCAAGAACCAACTTCTTTCTCTTCCTTTGGGGCCGCTTGCACTTAGAACTCGATATGAGTTGCTGTTGCATGGGTGTGCAGTCCACAATGTCGATACTTTGATCAGCCCGTGAGCTCCTACCTCACTTGCATCTCGCACTACTACCTCTACAGCTTCACAAACTCTCAATCGCTAGAGGCAGCTGCGAAAGAACATTAAAGCCATGCGCGCTCGTGATTACTTGGAAGTAGTACTAAGCGCAGATCTAGCAAATCTGCTACGAAGTTCGCGTTTGCTCCAGTAGCACTGCACGCGGATCAAGTCGCCGGTTGCTCACATACCTTCCGGAGCGTGTTTCGAGTCCGTTTTGCTGCACCTTTGTCTCCAGACACACACAAGCCACCAACGCTTTCATCTCGATTCCTTGCAATGAACCACGCTTTCACTCGGTCTGCTCCACGATCGAACTTTTATTGTGTTCGCGGTGTCAACGCCGCTTCGTTCATGCGAACTAACGAATGTGTACGCGAGCCATCTCTAACGTCGAACGTACTCAGCACCCTACAGTGCCGCCAGACCGTTGCGCGAGCCGCTCTCTTGGGCCTCGCTCACCAATGCGCGCACCACCCGCACCACCTCCTCCGGCTGCTCGTGAGGGATGTTGTGGCCGGCGTCGCGCACCACGATGTGCGCTGTCGGCTGCGAGCTCACGCGCTCGACGAGTTTGCGCTGCGCAGCCTGCCACTTGTGCTCCAGCGCGGCGACCGTGTTGGCGTCAATGTTCGGGTTCGCCTTCATACCGTCGAACATGTCGGGTTTGCCGTGCGAGAGCACGACGCACGGAAGCGTTAAGCCGCGCGCGGCCGTCGGTGCGTCACGGAAGCGCTCTTCGGTTTGCGGGATCGCAGAGTTCTCCCACAGTGCACCTTGGCGGTGCGCTGGCGACGGCAGGAAGAACTCGACGAACGGCAGCGCGATCGGCGAGTAGCGCTCCACGAACTTCTTGCGCTGGATGTTGTTGATCATGCGGATGATGCCAAAGCGCGCGAGGTTGAGCACGCGCTCGCCGTTGGCGTCCATGGTCTCGAGCGACTCCTTCACCGCCGATGACACGCTCTCCAGCTCGCCGCGCAAATCCTCTTGCAGCGCGTCCACCAGCACCAGTCCCTTGCACTTCAGACTTGAGGCGCTCGAGGAGCTCTGGAGCTCCTCAGCGAGTTGGCTATCGCAGTAGCGTCGTCCACATGCAGCAGGAGATCGTCAGACCTTACTCATCGCACGAATTGGGCGAAGCTCTGATGTTTCATCAAGCCACGAACCGCATGTTGTAGCCGCCAGCTCCGTGTCCCACGAGAACGACTTGGTTTGACACATTGAGCTGCTTCAGCACTTCCACGTACTCGCGCGAGATCTGCCAAGGGCGTGCATGCACTGTTAGACTTTCGTTCGAACTGGAAGCGGATCGAGCAGATCGTAGACACCTCTCATACCTGCATAGCCGTTCGAGGAAGCGGCCCAGGCGGCGAGAACCCGAGTCCAGGACGGTCGATGCTCACCACAGTCGCAAACTTGGACACCTGCACGCTCGGTCGCATCAGGCACACCACCACGATTAGCATCATCACTGTGAGGAGCGCCTCTGGCAGCTTGAGAGCCACCTATCACGCACCTGCTCTGCGACCTTGTCCCAGTCGAAGGAGGTCTCGCCGACGCCGCCGTCGAACACCACTGTGACCGGTCCGCTGCCTCTCTTCTGCACGTGGACG
Organism: Globisporangium acanthophoron; assembly: GCA_023334365.1. Taxonomy (NCBI): domain Eukaryota; phylum Oomycota; class Peronosporomycetes; order Pythiales; family Pythiaceae; genus Globisporangium; species Globisporangium acanthophoron. Next base: position 7,702 of record JAASGU010000285.1, read on the forward strand.
GACACGGGGCGGCCGTCGGCATCCTCGACGTTCACGAACGCGCCGGGCGCCGGCATCGGATTCCACTGCTTGGTTGTCTCGATAACGTAGCCGCTGGAGGCCACGAGCGTCACAATGGCCGCCGTTCCCTGCCACACAACAGCAGTAGCAGCTCAGTTCCTCCGCACCGCCAAGTAGCATAACTCACTCGCCACCAGCGAAGCCATCCGTGACGCACCCCGACCACGAGCTTGAGGATCTCTTTGAGCTCATGGGCGACTGCCTCGCGCGTCACGCGGCCGCCGCCGCCTGGTGGAGAAGAAGGCGCGCCGTTCGCCGTCGAGAAGCGCGCACCAGCCGCGCGGACGCCCGCGGATCTCCTCGCCACACGTGCCAGCATTCTGTTGCAGAGTGATGTGTGTCAAAAAGAATTTTTGACACACATGAGGAGACTTGGAGTTTGTATTACATACAAAGTACAGGTAGTTAGCGATTGATCATCGCACCATCAGAACACGCTACCCACCACACGCTCGAGATGCTGCGCCGCGCTGCCGCCGCCGCTGTGCGCTGGAGCTCGTCGACGCCCAAGCGGCCGACGGTGCAAGTGCTGCACCACAACCCGCCGGCGCAGCCGTACGCGCAGGTGGAGCAGGACATCGCGGCCATGCAGCGCGAGATCCGCGACGCCTACAAGTGCGTACCGATTCGCCCTTGTGTCTGAAACGTTGCATGCGAGCACCATTTGCTAACACCACAACTAGCGCCGGCAAGTTCAACGACGCGCTCGAAGTGGGGCTCACGTGCCGCGACGTCGTGCGCAACCACTTTGGCGAGAAGCACCCGGTGTTCGCGAGCACGATCACCAACATCGCGCTCATGTACAAGAACATGGGGCAGATGGACGACGCGGTCGAGTCGTACGAGTTCGCGCTGCAGGTGTACAAGGAGAGCGTGGGTGAGCAGCATGCGTCGTTCGCCACGACGCTGCACAACCTCGGCTCCGTCTACCGCGCGCTCTCGCTCTCGGCCACGGGTATGGAGCGCGTGAACGCGCTGCACCGCGCGCTCGACTGCTTCGAGGAGTCGCTCAAGATCCGGCGCGTGATCCTTGAGCCGGGACACCCGGACATCGCGCTCAGCATGTGTAACCTCGGCGTCATCCACTGGCACAACAAGCAGGCGGAGAAGGCCTTCGCGACGCTCACCGAGGCCAAGGACATGCTCGAGCGCAAGGTCGGCCCGAACAGCGCGCTCACGGCGCTCGCGATGAACAACCTCGCGTACGTGAGCAAGGAAGCGCGCAAGTACGACGACGCGGTCGCGCTTTACGAGCAGGTGGTCGCCATCCGCGAGCGCGTGCTCGGCGCCGACCACAACGAGACCATCATGGCGCGCCACAACCTCGCGGAAGCGTACCACGCGAGCGGGCAGGAGGAGAAGGCGCTGGCGATCCAGCGGCAGATCGTCGACTTGTTCGACGCGGAGATCGTGGACGAGGAGGAGGGGAAGAAGACCAACTAACATACTGCTGAACGACGGGTTGCCATTGATAGAGTGAGCCAATGGCGAGACCTGCAGCGTTCCTCTCACTTCTATCGACTCGCTTGTCGGTGCGAGCTCACACACAGCGCCACGGAGCGCGCTATCCACACTCTAATTCCTGCTGGACACGATCTGCTGGATGGCGAACTCGAGTACCAGTGTCGCGATCGTGTCGGCCGCCATGAGTCCGAACAGGTTCTGCTGGATCTGTACGCACAGCCGTCAGTCGTTAGAACGCACGTGGTAGTCGCCAACGATACACAAGAACGCACCTCGGCGTTCGGGAGCGGGACGAGCTCCAGCATCGTGTTGATCGCCGGGGAGACTTCAGCGACTGCGATCGCGAGCAGCGCGTACGCCGCCAGCGCGCTGCGGCTCAGCAGCTTGTTGTTCCAGAAGCTCTCCATGAATGGCTGCCCCTTGTAGTTTGCCACGAACGTGTTCACCTGCATGACCGCCGACAGGAGGAACATGATGCTGTTGACCACGTTCGGCGTAAACTTCCCGTCCGGATGCATCGATGGGTCCGCGCGATTCACGAACGGCTCTGCGAGTCGCAGCGCTGCTGCGAGAACGACGAGGTGAATCATGAACTGACCAAGGATGGACACCAGCACAGACCAGCAGAACACGCCGTGCGGTGGACGCTCGTGCGACAGGCTCTTCGCCGGCTTGGCACGCGAGAGGAACAGAAAGAACATCGCGATTCCGAGCTGTTGCGAGTGCACACGGTCGTGAGTTCAAGGCATCGACCAGCACAACCACATCGCCACGACGAGACAGCACGTACCCCCATGACGGTCAGTTGCTGGTCGCCGTTCTTCACGCCGTTGATGTATAGCGTGCTGAGGTAGTACGCCGTGATCAAACAGTTCACGCCCAGAATCTTGTACATCTGGATCGTTGTCACCAGCGTGCACCGTCCTTGACGGATCAGCTGCTTCATCACGCGAATGCTCGAACTCTTGGATGTGAACGGCGACGCGATGGACGCGTCTCCCAGGCGAACGAGCTGCGAGTTCGCATCCTCCTCATCTTGCATCGCTTGAAGGCGGTCTTGGAACGATTGATGCTTGCCCCCACGTCTGTCGGCGCGATCGCGTCTCACCCGCTCCTCGGACGGCGAGTTCACGATCGAGATGCCGATGTGTGCCTGCTTCAGTGCGCCGACGTCGTTGGTGCCGTCGCCGCACATCGCCGTGGTTTTGCCGCAGCGGTTCATCGCCATGATGATGAACTCCTTCTGCTGCGGCGACGTGCGCGCGAAGACGTTGATGTACATGCAGATCCCCATGAGTGTTCGGAGGAACGTCTCGAGCACCGCATTCTCCTCGACACCAGCGGCTTCTCCTTGCTTGTATATCGCAGTCAGCGCTTCGCCCGTCACGCACAAATCGTACTGCGTGCTCATCTCGTGCATGCGCTTCACATCGAACGGGATCGCCTCCGTCTCCGTCTCTGGTGTGCCATCATCGATACTCACCCACTCGACACCGTTGCTCTTTCCCATCGCGCTCAGAATCATCGGCTGCTTGGAGTACCCGGCGTTGATACCGACCTGGCGCGCCACGTCGCACGCCGTGAGCGCATTGTCGCCCGTGACCATCACGATCTTGTGCTTCGCGATCATCAGATCTCGGATAGTCTGCTTCGTGTCTTCCTTCAGCGGCGAGTCGAGCACAAGGAAGCCGGCGAAGACCAGGTCTTGCTCGATCTCCTTGCGAGACTTCTGCCGGATCTCAGCGAGACTCCACTCCGTCGGGATTGACCGGTACCCGAGAGCAAGCACGCGGTTGCCGCGTGAAGCGAAGTGGCGGTACACGCGTCTGTAGTACGACGGCTTCGTCTTGAAAAGCGCCTCGAGCACCTCGGGCGCTCCTTTCGTCAAGACGCGTCGCTCGTCGCTCTCGTCGTTGTCACCCTTAACAACACTCACGACCGTGCTCATGCGCTTGTGCTCGGACGAGAACGAATAGCGGTGCAGGATGTCGATCGACTGGATCTCGCCTCGGCGGTTCGAGAAGTACGAAGGCTGCACGCTGCTGCCCCCTTGGGCGTGGTTGGATCCGAAGACAACGTTCCACTTGATGCCCTGCACGGCAGTCAACTCGAGCGGGTCGCCGACGACTTGACCGTTCAGCAGCACAAGCGATTGGCAGCCCGCGAGAACGAGTTCCGAGTCCAGCGGCAGGTGTTCTGGCGCAACAATGTCGAGCTCGCCGTGACTCTTCGAGCGCTTGTCTTTCGCGACGTGCGTCTCCAGCCCGACGACGCCATGCAGCTTGAGCTCGTCACTTGTCAGCGTCCCTGTCTTGTCGAAGCAGCACACGTCAATGCGACCAGCAGACGGGATCCGGAACGGCTCGGTGCAGAAGATGTTAAACTTGGTCAGCGCGATGAGCGAGTTGGTGACTGCAAGCGAGAGCTCCATCGGCAGTTCCGGCGGCACGACAGACGTGACGATCATGACGCAGTGCAGCATGAGCTTGAAGCGGTCGCGCAGAGGGTCTTGGAGTCCTTGGTGGAGCACGAAGCCCGACGCGACAATCGCGAAGCACAGCAGGAGCACGATGAACCACATCGCCTCCGAGTTGTTCGCCGTGACGCGCTGCGACGAGTAGATGATCGTGCGCACAAGACTGCCCTGCGTTGTGCCAAAGCCCGTGCGGAGAACGAACGCCACGCAGCCCTGGTCCGGCGGGGTGGGTACCATCTTGGACTTGGATACGCCAGTCGCCGCCGACGCCTCACTGGCGAGCGAGTGCTGCAGAATCTTCGTGCCTCCAAACAGCACGTGCTTCTTGTGCTGCATGCTGCTTCCGTCGTCAACACACAAGGTCTTGAGAAGCTCGTTCCCGTCCAGTCCTGTCCCTACAGCTTCCTTCCGCAACGGAATCGACTCGCCCGTGAGCATGGACTCGTTCACGATGCAGTTGCCGCGCAGCAGCAGGAGGTCGCACGGCACACTGGTCTCGTTCTCGCTCGCCGCACTCCCGCGTCCAGTCTGCATCTTCACTCCGACCGAGCAAATGTCCCCAGGCACGAGCTGGTCGCTCCAGATCTGAACCCATCGCTTCTGTTGAGCAGCGCAAGCACATCGGAGGTCAGCAACCAGACAACCGGTAGAGCAGTCAATCAAACGGATACTCGCACGCACCGAGCGATATACCAAGCAGCTCTGCGGCACGCGGCGCATTTGGTTGAGCATCTCCATGTTGCGCTGGCGCTGCTTCACGACCGTGCACTCGAACACGACGAGCATGAGCAGCGTGAGCATGGAGTAGTAGACGTACTCGTCCAAGCACCAGAGCAGCATGCAGAAGAACTGAAAGACGAAAAACGGCGCCACGAGCTGCTCCTTCAGCAGCTCGCCAAAGTGCGGGATCGGGATGTCGAAGTCGTTCTTGCCCCACTTGATACCGGCGAGCGCTAGCTCCGTCTCAGACGTGTATCCTGTTGATGCCAAGTACGCCTGCAGCGCGTTCTGCGTCGGGAAATCCAAGCGTCGGAAGCACGGCGTCTCCTTCTTCTCCTTGTTGTTGCTGTTGATGGCGTCGAGCGCGTCGTAGAGGCAGAAGTTGAGGTTCTGGTACGAGAACCACACGACGGGGATCCGCTCGCCGCTACTCAGCTTGTCTCCCTATCAGACGTATCAGCGAGTCAGCCCCTTCCCTATACTGAACAGCATAGAGATGGCACATACCCCGGCCTGCAGCGGCTTCTCGGCAACGCGGCAGCGGCAGAGCTGCTTGGGCAGCGTCGCGCGCGCTGGCGTCACCTTGACGAACACCGAGACACTGCTGTCGCTCGGCAGCTGCTGCGCGCGGAAGCACGTGAGCCAGGCGCGCGCGTCGACGCTCCACTCGCCGGCCAGAAACGCGAGCGCGTGCACGAAGACCACGAGCGCCAGGAAGAGCGATGCCACCGCATCGCTCTCGCCAGTCGAGGGGGGCGCGCGCGAGACGAGCAGAAAGGCGCCCGTGGCGTAGAGCAGCGCGAACGGCAGCACGTCGAGGCGCAGCAGCGGCGGCAGCGGCGCGTAGAGCGCGACGGCGGCGAGCGCCGGGTCCTCCACGCGCACGGCGAGCGGCGGTGGCATCTTCTTGGGACCAGGAGAGTACAGTTGTGAGGCCACGAAAGGGTATGCGCTAGGTTAAGTACGATTTGTGGATGCTTGTCGAGTTGGTGATGATAGCGATGATGTCGTGGTGTGTGAAGGTGGTCATGAGAGACGGGAAGGAAGGATGCAAGGAGGGGGGGAGAGGGAAAGGAGGTGGTGTATGATAGAGTTGTGGTGCGGATCGTCAGATCATCGTAGTCTTATTTCTTTGGCATCTTCAGCTCACATAACAATGTGGTGTCGAGAAAACCAAGATCGTCTCCTCATCCGACCGCGAGAGTTGGTACTGTATGTAGGTAGGTAGGTGCTCAAGGCATTTGGGAGCACGCATGACACACACGCACGCAGTCACACGCAGACAGGCAACTGGCAGTTCTTCAGCAAAAGTCTTGTCCTCAAGAGTCAGACATACGCTTGTTTTCCAAACATCAGCAGAGCGCCAGCCGCACATGCACACACGCACGTCGTTCACTCACATGCACACATACACCTTCATGCAGACATCGGCGAGAGCGCCGCCGCCGTGTCGTGAGCTGCTTGCGAAACCTCAGCTGGTACCCGAAAAAGTTGCAATCGACATGAATTGGTCCGTTCTGGCAAGATCGTCACTGGTTTCGCGTGGGGAGAAAGGATGCAAGACACACATGCACATGCACACACAGACGCAGTGCACACAGGTGCGGGTGATGGTGTTGGTGGAGCTGGAGCTGGAGACGCCGTGTGCTGCAGCTGGTCGAAATGCTCGAATGAGTGCCTGAGGGAAAAGAGGGGCAATTTTGACTCGAAAAATGACTGGTGCTCAGACACCACTGCTAATACCACAAAATGAAATGGTGGCACATTAGTGCCTTCTTCAACACCGAAAACTTCAACTCACGCATTAGCTGGCGATCGTGACCTCACAAACTTGGGTCGAGCACAGCGATGATGACTGAATCCTCTTGTGCAGTTCAGCCAACACCAGCTGCACGCTCAGTGGCTTTATCAATACCGAAAACTTCAACTCGTGCCGCATGCATTATCTTTGGGACTTGCTTGAGTCGAGCGGACCACAACGACGACGACTGCTTCCTCTTGTTCAGCTCAATCGGCGCCGCATATCGGTGCGTGTATGCGGCATCTTCGCGTTTTCCTCCGGGGTAGTTGCAGCTCGAGGATGTTCCAAACCGAATCATACATCCTCTCGTTCATTCGTCTTACTAACACCTCGCCCGAACTTAACTACTAGTTTTGCATTGACTTGACCTCTGATTTCTGCGCCTTATATCATCGTTGCTTGTCTGAGTCGCTGTGGAAGGTAGAACGGGAGGGGAATCGCCACCTTCGCTCGAAGCAAATGCACCGGAACATCTTTAACTCGGTTCATCAGTCCAGTGGTTGATATTCGGTGGGAGTGGCCACTAAGAACACAAGTACGACACATGCCGAAGTTCGTGAATGATGCCGAACATCCTCGCTGAGTCAGCGTCAGACGATAGGAGGCGCTTCAACCATGAGAACAAGGTTTTCTTCTCAGGATTTCGACGTGTTGAATACAGCCGAAGGATTCATCAAGTTGGCAACACCGGCAGAAGTACACTTCACTTGAGGAGGTTGTAGCAGCAACGCGATTGCTGATATTCGAGCCTCCGGCTAAAGATCCTCTCGCTGATGAAGCTGGGAAGTAGAAGGCGATATCTCGACTCGTCACGCTGTGCTCAAACCAGCCAGTCGAGAGATGCTGAGCGTGACGCAGTGGCGCGCGATGCTCGCGCCGTGGCACCAGTACCTACACAGCGTGAGCGCGGACTCCACGATGCCGCAGCTGCAGTTCTTCTCCCCGCACCAACAGCCACCGGGCGTCGATTGGCGTGCGCACTTCCAGCGCTGCCGCGAGTTGCTCGAATTGTTGCAAATGCTCGCAGTCTCGGAGCAGCTCTCGTGGCGCGACATGGTGGAGAGCCTTTGATCTACCCAGTCTTCACGGATCCGCACGCCGGCGCTGGAGCAGGCCGACCAGTGTACAGAAGCAACAGAAGACACACCACCGTTCTACATCGTGATCAAGCGCGATGATCCCAACATCGTGAGGTCCGATATCACCAAGTTTGCTGTGTTCTTTGGCTCGCTCTTCGCGAGTTCGATGCGCGCCGAGTTCCGGAACGTGGTGACGAAGATCCGCACGGAGTTGACGCCAGACGAGAAGCCTTTGACAATGAGAGCCAGATCCCAGTCGGGCTCTCCTTCTCAGTGCGCGAGGAGGTATCAGGTGTTCGGCACTCAACTGCAGCTTATCTCCGCTGCATCGGGGGCTTGCTACGTGGCATCGCAGCACGCGCGAGCAAACCCACCCCAGAGTCTCGCGACGGTGACGATCACTGTCGGTATCGGTTCCTGTACACGCTGGCAAGAGTGGACGTGACGGGTATTTGTGTGTCGACCGGAGGAAGAAGGACTTGGGGACGCGCTGGCGGAACTGCTGGCACTCGGTGTTCGTTTCGACAAAGATTCCAACCTCGGCAATGCGTCATGGTTCACGAGGTGCTCGACTCTCGAGGTCGCCCCTGTCTTCCGCGCTCTATCCTTCCGAGTGTGTTCACTTTGTCAGCTCTGTCTCTTCACTCGCTTGAGGTGCTTCTAGCGCAGCAACACCGACGAGGATCCCAGTTCAGCTCGATCTCAGCACCGCTCGAGGCATCTCGTTGCATGATTTCTCAAGAAGCACTCGTGACCTAGGTGCAAATCAGCTCGTCTGTAGCGTAGTCTCCGATCTCTTTCCTCTTTGGAGTTTGAGTGCCAAAGCAGCTTCGGAAGTTGGGAGTCGAGCAGGAGTGGCGTTGGGATCCGACTTCAAGCGCAGCACCGCGACTGATGTCGGATCCCAATCTGTAGCAGGTACACATACCCATGGCTCCGATCCTACACTGCATCGTCTTGCGGCCTGCAGATGCATCTAGCAATAACACTCTCGGGGTCTCTCTCGCCGCGAAACTCGCCACAGCGTCACATGTAGCCACGATCCTCATCCAGGTCCTGCATCATCATCATCATCATCATCCCAGCATAATGCGTGTCCTCAAATCGTCTAAAACAGTGTCCAGCCTCTCTCTTCCCGTGGATCGTTTTCTAATTCTTATTTCACCATTTCCAAGCATACAAACTTCAAGTCGAGCATTAATTCTGACTGATTTTTGAGCCTTCAGGCTTCTCTCCCATGTCACTGTTAGATCGGCACGCTCCCCCACTCCCACTTCCAAGCTCAAGCGCAGCTCAAGCGCACGTGTCGCCATGGCGGACGAGCTCCAGAAGCTCAAGCTCCGGCTCGAGCCGCTCGTGTTCGGCGCCGACGTCGTCTCCCTCCCGGACGGCTACGTGCCGCGCGGACCGGAGACCGGCGGCTTCGAGCCGGACGGTAATAACGGGACGAACGCCGCAGACGACTGGGAGGACGCGAGCGTGCGCGCGGACCGGTACTCGGGCGTGATTTACGCCGCGCGGTTCTTTGTGACGCGCGTGGGCTTCTTGCGCAGCGTGAAGCGTCTCATGGTGATCAGCAGCAACCACGTGAGCATCCTCGACCCGGCCACGGAGGAGGTGAAGGAGCGCTACGCGTTCGATAACATCAAGGAGATCACGGTCGCGAGCGACGCGGCGACCGCCGACCGCGCGTTCACGGTCTACATCGGCAAGAACCTCAAGGAGACGTACACGTGCCGCAACCGCCAGCACCTGCTCTCTGCGTACTACCAGTTGCGCGAGCGCGCGTCGTCGTTCCGCAAGGACGGGCTCGACATCGCCGCGAGCAGCCCGATGATCCTCGGCGGCGGGACCGCGGGCGCCGGTGCGAACGGCCCGCTCGGTGCCGCGAGCATCATGGGCACGAACGCCAACGGCATGTACTTCGATAGCCTCTTCCAGCTCTGCGGCAAGACGTTCACGATGACCAAGCTCAGCACCACGCGCAGCACGCTCGAGGCGCCTGTGAAGGTAAACGTGCTGCTCGCGGTGCGCGCGTCGAGCCTCGACCGGCTCGACCCGGAGCAGCGCACGACGCTGTCGTCCATTCTGCTCATCGACATTGTCAAGATCCAGCGCGTGACCACCAACTCGACGGAGCTCCTGCTCTACTACGAGAACAACCGCGTGCACCGCTACTGGTGCGACAGCCGTGAGCCGTTCATCCAGGCGCTCGCAAACAACCTGCGCTCGTGGCTCAACGTGTCGCTCTTCGTCGAGGAGGTGTCGGACTCGTGCGAGTTCGACGCGCTCTCGTCCACGCGAGACATTCCGCAGCCCGTGTCGTTCGAGATCCCGGTGCTCAAGCTCAGCAAGAACCGCGCGAACAAGCTGCAGCTGCGACTGCTCGGACTCACGTCGTCCGCGGTCATCGAGCGAGACCCCGTGACGCGCAAGACGCTCGCGAGCCACACACTGAGCGACATCTTCAACATCGTGATGTACCCGTCGCTATCGTCGTCGCTGCAGGACGACGGGAGCGCGAAGGAGTCGTCAGAGGGGACGTGCGGGAAGTTCGCGCTGGAGCTCAAGCACGGCCGAACGCGGCGGTACGTGTGTCTGACATCGACCGTGAGCCGACGCGACAAAGAAGTCGGGCTCGGACTGCACCGTGTCACAGCAGCGCATGAGTATGAGCTGCAGCAGATGCTGGGCGACATTGGATGCGAGTACGCTGTCCCTGAGTGGCTCAAGGTGGCTGGTTCGGCGACGCTGTTGAGCCCGAAGGAGGCGCGCAGCCTGTTCCTGAGCAACATGGTGGAGATGTGCCGCATGAATAAGCTGCACGTATCGTGGTCCACCGAGGAGACGAAGGTTGCATGCAAAGAAGGCACGTGGGGAACCGAGGTGCATCCAGAGTGGGAAGACATCTTGCTGCGCAAGCTCGTGAACCTGAACATGGTTCCGAACCTTGTCACGAAAGACACGCTCGAGACGATCTTCCGCCAGCTGGAGCAGTTCAACCGCAACATTCCACTCGGCGGCCTTCGCCAGCGTGACCGACGAGCGTTTGCGTCGCTGATGAAGATCTTGGAAGCGTTCAAGGAGTACTCTGTAGCTCAGCTGAACAGTCCATCGAACTCGGACTCCCCGATCCCGACAACCGAGTTCCAGGTTGCACTCCTGCTTGCAATCCAGCGTCTGCTGTGCACTCGCGGTGTGTTCGAGGAGATTCCAAGCTCGCAGTACAAGAACAGTGTCGAGATCATCATGGAGCTGCTTCATTCGCCATCCGAGGAGGTGTGCTTCGCCGCGGCGTGTGTGATCAAGTACATGGTGCTCAACTACTCGGACACGCGGAGCGTGAAGGCGGAGACTGCGAATCGGCGCGCGATCTTCACCAAGTATCACGGGCGGCTGTTTGTGTCTCGTGCGTTCGACTTGTCGAAGAGCAACCGCGTAGGCAGAGCTCCGATACACCAGCCGAATTGGATGAAGGCGGGTGCGTCGAAGCGGTCGCTGGCATCCCAGCAGTCGTCTTCGAACGTGAAGCGGAGCCTCTCGAACGCGTTGTCGTACTCGCAGCTGGGCTTGGACTACCTAGTGATCTCGATGGTGCTCCAGACTCTCGAAGTGTGCTTGTCAAGTGGGAAGAAAGCGACTCCAGAGCGGGTATCTCGCGAACTGCTGCGCGCGATGCGGATCGACGAGTTCATGCGCCACCACGCGCTGTTTCTGTTCAACCGGTCGCTGAGCTTTTCGATCGCCAAGTGTTCGTCGATCCTGGTCAAGATTCACGTCCTCGAACAACCATCGGAGCTCGTGGAGCTCATCCAAGACTTTGCGAGGAAGCACGGCGTGCTGCTGTGGCAGCTGTACCTGTCACTGTATGGCCAAGACAAGGCGCAGCGTCGGATCTCGTCGCAGCTGGTGGCGCTGCTGACCCACGAGAACCCGCGGTCTTCGTACGTGATCCGGAACGTCTTTCCGCACGCGCTGCTTGACGACATCCCTGTGAGTCTGCTGGAGTACGACGAGTTTGGCCGTCACCTGCCGACTGCGAGCGCCGACTTCTTCCCGAACAGCAGCTCGTCTTCAGGTGGTGGGCACAAGAGCAACGGGAGCCGCGGCGACATCACGAACGCTACAGAGAGCGGTCGCAGCAAGATGCCATCGGGGGTGAACACGCGCGCGCGACTTGTGAGGAACTCCAAGTGCGTGGTGCTGCTGCCAGAGTTCTTTGACCGTTTGTGGAAGAGCTACGCGACGAAGGACCTGGTGTGGGGTCCAGCGGCGGTAGAAGAGCTTATCCACCGACTGGAGACCGAGATTGCCGAGTTGGATCTCTACCGTCTCAAGTACCAGTGCTTCCTGTACATGGACCCGCTGGCGCGAGACAGCGACGTGCAGTGGGAGCAAGCGCACAACGGGGACAACAACCAGCTGCTCACCCAGCACCACGAGCAGCAGATCCACTTTGCACCGTTCCCGTTCGAGTACTTCTTCAACAGCACGGAGAATCGATTGGCGCTCGAGGTGGCGAAGAAGACGATCTCGTCGTCGAATAGATTCACCAAGTACGTACCACTATCGTTCCTGCTGAAGCCTGACACGTCCGACGACGGCGACAGCGACGATGGCGCGGATGGACCCGAAGGCTACGACAGCGACGACGCGTCGTTGGACGAGCAAGCTCTGCGTGCCAGCATTGCGCGACGTGGAGGCGCGCAGACTGCGAAGCAAGACGAGGAGGATGCGAAACACAAAGACGAGCGCGAGGAGCGGCTGAAGAAGAAGAAGAAGAAACGCGCCAACAGCACACCTCGTTGGTATGTTGCGTGGAACTCGAACGAGTTTGTCATCGACTACGAGTGCTTGGCGGGAGAGATCAAGGTCGGCGCCTACTTCCTGACGAACGTGCTGAACGACCGCGGCGTTCTCGTGGAGGATATCGAAGGCGCGGACAAATTCATGACGCTGCTCTACTACCGACTGCTCGCTGAAGACAATGCAATCGAGTCTCACAAGGGCGAGCGGAAGTCTCTCGCGTCGTCCGCGTCGTCGCATGGCGAGCATCACAAGGCGGACATTCGGCTTCTGGTGCTCAAGGTGATGATCCAGCTGTACGAGCGCCACTTCAGCCAGCTGACCTCGCTGGTGTTCCTGAACCACTTTCTCCGCGTGACGATGATGGGAGGAGAGACTGGCAACGAGAAGCTGTGGCCGCTTGTCTTGCGCGGGAACATCATGTTGTTTCTCGACCGGGTCCTCTCGAGCGCGCTGAACGCGTCTCGGTTCTTGCGAGAGGAAGACAACTTGAAGATGGTGCTCGATCTCATCCACGAGGTGAAGCCGATCGTGCTGTCGGAAGGTCCAGACGGGTCTGAGAAAGAGTACAACTTGGACGGCGTTGGTGACGGTCACGATGACGCGGATTCGTTCGAGCAAGACGAGGACGACGACTTCGAAGATGCTATCGATGACGATGAGTCGTACGAGGAGGACGACCACGAGAACGATATGGCGAAGCAGACAATCGACGCGCTGGAAGAATCTGGACTCGAAGACTCGGTGATGTCCAGCGATCTGGACTCGCCGTCTCACATGGGTCACGAGCAGGGCTTTGCGAATGCGCAGGAGCCAAGCCGATTCACAGTGGTCGCGGAGCATTCCGGAAGTATGAGTTGCTCGATGATCATGCAGACGTGTCTGAGCGTGCTGAGCCGACTCGTGGACTGCCACACGTCGGAGGAGGAAGGACACATGCACCAAGACGTGAAGTTCCCGAAGTACGGGCGGTTGACGCACTTTGAAGGCTCTGGTGTGAGTCCGATGAGCTACATCAAGCGTCGGCTCTGCGATGACGAGACTCTGCGCTTCCTGGTTGGGCTGCTGGACTGCCCGAACCGCGTCGTGTTCAAGAAGTGCTTGGGCTTGATCCGACTTCTTGTTCGGCACAACGAGGCGATCATCCCAAGCCTCCACGCGACGGGACTATTCTACTATCTGCTTCGGTTCGCGAACGACGTGGAAGAGATGTCGGTGGCAGCGCGGCTGATGTCCCACATCCATCTTCGCCAGTCGCGCTTGGACGTGCCGCACCTGGTGGACGACAAGCAAGGCGGGCAGAACAAGAAGGGCGTGTTCGCTCCGGATCCGCTGACGCGCATTTGCTTGAAGAGCTGGCTCGTTCGTCTGCTTCCGGTGTCGATGGTCGCCCAGCTGCTTCGCCACGGCCCTCGTCGCTTCGCGTTGGCGCTGTTCTCGGACGCAAACAACCCGGAGGTTGTCTGGAACGCGACGATGCGCGAGCAGATGGTCAGCTACATCGAAAAGTTCATGGCGCATCACACGGATGCGAGCGGGATGTTTTACATCTCGACGGTCGAGGAGTCGGACCACAAGGAGTGCGTTGCGCTCATCCAGTACCCGAAGGAAGTGCACGCACTGCAGTGCTACCAGTACTACCTGCACAACCTGCTGGACGAGAAGAACTTCCCAGGGTGGCCGATCAACGACGAGTCGGCGTTTTTGTCAGCGCTGATGGACTCGGTGAATCGCTGGGTCCACCCCGAGGCGCTGCTGACAGCTCGTGGAGCGCTAGCGAGTGAAGGGCTCACGACCAAGTTGTTGTCGGTGCACGACGCGGTGCAGCTCTTGGACGCCACAGCGCTGCTGCTCCGACGGTTCCCGGACTCGCCGAGCATCACAAGCTTGACCAACTTTGCGTTCATCTTGGAGGCGTTGGAGAAGTGCATCATGGAGCTGCGCGACGGTAAAGCGAAGAGCTCGAGGAACATCATGGATGTGAGCGGCGCGATCTCGCGGAAGAGCGCGTTCGTGAGAGCGTTCGGGAGCGCGATCCGCGTGATCAATCTCGCGGTAGCTCTCTCGGACACAAATGCGCACGAGTGCAGCTCAGGGCTGGGACTGCGCGCGCTGTGTGGCTCGCTGCAGCTGCTCTTCCACAACCAAGAAGCGTTGCGCACGCTGCCTGGGTTTGACGTCCAAGTCACGACGCACTGGGTGCTCGAGGCGCTCGTGAGCGTGCTGAACCAGCCGAATGGTCGCGTCTCGGCAGCCGCGCAGTCTCTCGATCTGCTTCCTTGCTTGACACGGTTCCTGGCGCAGGAAGAGGATCGTCTGGCGACTGATCTGTCGCTGCAGATCGTGTTCGAGATGGCTGGGAGCTCGGGGGAGATGGCCGAGGTTCTCTTGCTGCAGCTGGCCGAGCATGGTATCATCTGGTACTTGACGCTGCTGCTGTTCAACTTCGTTCCTGGTCAAAAGAACGACGACGACGCGCAGCGAATCGGCATCGGTGCTGCGAATGCTCTCGAGCAGATCCTGAAGGCGACTGCGAAGGAGGAGTCGATTGCCGTGTTTGTCAAGCGCATGCAGACGACGATCGAGAGTGTGTTCACGCGACCGCTCATCGACATTCTGCGCAGCGCGGGCGCTGAGACGTTCTTGAAGGTGCTCGTAAGCGAAGTGCGACAGCCGCACGTCATGTGGACCGAGCGGATGCGCAAGGAGCTGATCAGTATCTCGCAGCGCGCGCTGCAGTTCCACGCTTCGCTCGACCGGGCCGGGAAGGAGGCGCACCGCGTGTTCGAGCTTCCGTCGCACTTTGTGTACTCGGCGCAGAAGGAGGAGCTGTGCGTGGCTGGCATCTTCGTGAACTTTTACAACGAGAACCCGCAGGCTGGCATCGAGTCTCAGATCGCGGGCACGCAGAACCCTGTGCAGACGACAGAGACGGTTCCAGCTCCAGGTCGAAAGTCGTTGGCGAAGCGAGCGTTCACGGCAGCGACTGGAGTGGGCGGCACTGCGGTGCCGGAGGTCAAGAGCGTCCACAGCCACGTGATGAACGGTCTGCTGACAGCGCTGTCACACGACATTTCGGGAGTGCGAGCGCAGCCGCAGGCTCTGGAGGCCGTGCTGCTGCAACGATTGCTTCCAGTCGCGACGGCGATCCGTCACCTGATCCAGTACACACCTGACATGGACGTGCAGGTGATCCAGTCCGACGGCATCCTGGCGCTGCTGTTTGTCATGGACCACGAGGCGCAGCCACACGGCTTTTCGTTCGCATGCGCACCGTTGCTGCAGCTTCGCTGCATCGAGTGCTTGCATATGCTGTCGTTCAGCGGCAAGTGCGTGGACTCGCTGGCGACGCTCGTGCCGCCGTTCATCAAGAGCGCGTTCCAGGTGGTGTACAAGAACTTGGCGCGCACGGAGGCGTCGACAGAGGGGCAGCTCGCTCGGATCACGCTCCAGCTGCTCGGGAACTTGTGCTTGATCCCAGCTTGCATTGACAACTTGGTGAAGGGCATGGACCCGACAAGTCTGTCAAGCTTGCTGCCACACGTGTGGATGGGCGACCCGACCGAGATGCAGCTGCTGCTGTGCCTGCACATGATTCCGCTGAAGCGGCACACGCAGGCGGCGACGCAGTTCGCAAAGGCGGCCGTGAGCTCGCAGCTGGCATCTTCACTGCTAAATCTGCTGTCGACGCTGGTGCCCAAGTCGAAGCTGGGTGAGAGCACGCTGACGAAGTCGTACGCGGCACGGTTCCTGTCGGTGTTGTCGTCGAACCCAGGCAGCGGTGGCGCGATCTCGAGTCTGCTGGTGGCGTCGCGCGTGTGGGAGACGCACGGCGACACGACCCAGGGCTCGTCGGACGATCTGCGACGGCTACTGGTGCAGCCACACGCGCCGGCGCTGCTCAAGTCCGACCATGCGAACCCGCAGAAGATCGGATAGAAGTGACAAGAGGTGATGATGATGTGTGTACAGCTTGAATAAACTCAGAATGTGGCGAACAAGCTGGTACCGAGCTCGACAGTCATGGTGCTCGACAGACTACACAGCGCAGCAATAGCCGATTGAGTGTGCTGGTAACTCTGCTCTCGTTGCGACAGATGCCGGTTATGCGTACTTGCGGGGCTCGAACCTGTACAGCCAGCTCGGACACGGCAGCAGGTGCTCCACGACGGATCCGCCAGTGTGCAGCCGATTGCGATCGCCGTCTATCCACCTTTGCGTCAGGCATCCTCTTGAGTTGATAGCCCAGGCTCCACCGAACCCGCTCTCAACGCCAGCCGAGCGATTCTCGTCGTCGCGTGTGGAGACGAGCACTCGATGCTGCTTCTCGGATCGGGGCAGCTCATTGTGTTCGGTCACAACTAAGGACAGTTGGGGACCGACCCTGACGCCACATCGCCAGGCTGCGTTTTCGAGTCGACTCACGTCGGGACAGCGCGCGTTTGCTGTGGCACAGCATCGCGATCGCTGACGGGCTGGTGGTGCTGACAAAGCACACGAGTGCCTAGACGGCGTAGGTTCCTATGACGAGCACTCCATTGACATTCCTTCGAGAAGGAGCTGATCTACGCTGACAACGTCGGGTCCATCGACAACTTCGTGAGCGAGCAGGACATTCCTGCCAACCAATCAACCAGCGCGGAAGATCGCTGTTCTAGTGATCGCTCGCGGAGAAGCCCTCTCATGGACTCTCTCGCGAGAGGTCGTTCGATCTTCGATCGTGCGGTCCTGACAAGCTTGCTTGCCGCCATTGTCGGTACCCTTTCAAGTGACACTCGAGTTGGCTATCGGCATACGATTTTCCAGACAAGCCACCTCGCCAGATGGCGACGGAGTGCGCCGTTTGCAGCCTCCTACCAGGCTTGCTGCCTGCGGCGGGCTCCTCAGAGCCGCTCACTCGCGAATTTGCTGCCTCTCGACAACATCGTCCAAGCCTCCTCCAAGCTTCTCCAGTTCCCAGATAGCCGAGTACTCGCGCATCCGAGAGTCAAGCAGCAGTTCGAGATCAAAGGTCAAGCTCTTCGGGTGCCTCGAGATCAGCTCTGGTCGCCACGCTGACGACGATGGAGACACAATCCGATCGAGAGCTGGGATGTGAC
>JAASGU010000286.1:0-25062 GCA_023334365.1 Globisporangium acanthophoron
CACGTGCTACGAGAAGCCGTCGGTGATCGACGCGCGTGGTCCGAGCAAGCTGATCGACTGCGCCGAACCGAAGGGCACCTCCACGTTCGCGCTCTGCGACTCGACCAAGCCGATCACGCTCGGCGCCTACGTCGCTCCTGGCTCCACCACTACACCTGCACCGACCACCTCGACCCCGGTTGGCCAGACGACTCCGGCTCCGACGACCTCGACCCCGGTTGGCCAGACGACTCCGGCTCCGACGACCTCGACTCCGGCTGTCACCACTCCGGCGCCGCCCGTGAAGCCGAGCTGCTAAGTCACATGCTAGTTTGTAGCCCAACGCTGCTGTTCAGCGGCTTCGGTCTACACGTCGATCGATGCGTTCCGGTCGAAGGAACTGCAGAGGACAGCACAGTCGTAGGATGAGGTAGCTGTTGCTCTCGACAGTGTGCACCGGTGTCGGATAACCACGAGAAGAAGACTGCTGTGCATCGATCCTGTTCGTTCGTCTCGTTAGCGTCCGCCTTCATCTGCCTGCCAGGGCTATCTAGCGATCTCGTTCCCTCGACAAGGTCCATTCGCGCCGAAAGGTGCGTGCTACTCCGGTCACGCCCGCGTTTCGTTCTCTCGCGTGCTCTGGCGAACAGAGGGATCGATCCCTCGCGCGTTCGCGTGAACGCTGAGGACGGAGTCGAGGTGGGCGGTGGCGTACACTCCAGCCTTCTCCCTCCGTTCGAGGACACTTCGCTCTCAGGGGGAACGCGACAAGAGTGAATGAACGAGGGAGGTCGTCTGGAGGACATTGAGCGTGGCCACCACTGACACAGGACGCAGACTTGGACCGACCAGACCTCCCCGCAGCTCGGACGGACGCCTACCTCGCAGCCGGAGGGAAGCACACGACAATCCCAAGCGTTTGGGCAGCACGTCGAGAGCGCGCACTGGGACTGCTTGCTGATGAATCTTCCCTGCCATCATCGGCAGCGGCGATGTCTGTCGGTCGACCAGAGGCAACAAGCGAGCGAGCGAGATGACAGCTCTCACGAACAAGATGCGAGGGACCTGCGTCACTGCCATGCACGCCGTGAAAAGATCGGACGGAGATCGTCCCGGCGCTGGAGCGCGCGAGCTTAGCTAATGCGCGCACGCGACGAGCCTGAGCGTCGTCGTCGATCGTTATCGTTGACGGGAGTGCGAGAGCTGATGTCGTCGAAGCCAGGCTGGCAGCACGCTCAAGCAAGTGGGGTGTCTCGCTCCTGCGTCGAGTCGAGTTGGAAGCTCGAGCGTCGAGTTCGATGGAGAGAAGCAGGTCGCGTACGGCGCCTCGCGGTCGAAGTGCGCGAAGGAAGGAAGTTGCGACTGGAGCTCTTCTCTTCACCGCCGTTCGAGCCGAAGTGCGAGTCAACTCGACCTGGCAAATCCCGCTCGACACGGCGACACGGCAGTCAACCTCGTCGCCATCAAGTGAGTGGGACGCGCAGACTCGCCACGACGACGAGCGTCAACGCCTCCTTTACGCCGGTCGCCAGCTTCGGAGACCGCAACCAGGGTAGCTGCGCTGCTCCGCCGCCGCGTTACTGCCGGCGATCTTCTGGTCCCGAATCGCCCAGCTGGTGTCGACGTCTTCCTGCTCGCGTGAGAGACGCAGCCAAACTGGTTCGCTGACTGGTTGACGAACAGCTGCTCCCCCGAAGCGTGCAGGACTCGGTCGGGAACGCGAGGCCTCACAACCGCTCTTGCGTCCTCGTGCTCAAGCCGCTCGCTCGCTCGTTCGCCCCGTCACGATGCTCTTCTCCAAGACCTCCGCGCTCGTCGCCGTGTGCGTGGCCGCCGCGGCGAACCTCCAGTCCGCGGACGCGGTCGACTACCTCGGCGGCTGGCTGCCGACGCCGCCCAAGCAGCAGTGCGTCGACATCTGCGTGAACTCGAAGGCGGCGCCGACGTGCCCGACGAACGACGCCGACTGCCTCACGAAGAAGCAGCGCCCGCGCGACTACGACTACCTCCTGCTCGAGCAGCTCTACATCCCGCAGTTCTGCCGCGACCTGCTCAAGGGCGTCGACTCGACCATCTCGCACCAGAACGTGCTGCCGTACCCAAATGGCATCGCGTGCAAGGTGGACCAGGCCAAGCCGCAGATGACCATCCACGGGCTCTGGCCCAACTACAACGCCGGCTACGCTGGCTGCTGCAACGTCAGCGACACGGTGAGCAACCACCCGTACAACGCGCGGGACTTCGCGCGCGGCCACACGCAGCTGCTCGCGGACATGAAGAGGGAGTGGATCGACCCAACGCAGGCGAACGAGTACGACTCGCTCTGCGAGATCTACAACCACGAGTTCCAGAAGCACGGCATCTGCTACGGCGCGTTCGGCGACAACTGGGACCAGAGCGCCGCGACGTACTTCCGCGCGACGCTCAACGCGGCCGCGACGATCAAGTCGGCCACCGCGCAGCTCGACAACTGGGCCAAGCTCGCGACGCCCGCGACCACGCTCGCCGCGATCAAGGCGCTCTACCCCAAGCAGGTGCAGGTGCTGTGCTCGGGTGTGGACGGTGGCAACCAGCTCTCGGCCATCCGCTCGTGCTACAAGAAGCCCGAGGTGTACGGCAACAGGGCGCCGTTCATCCCGATCGACTGCGCGAACGCCACCAAGTCGAGCGCCTTCATCCCGTGCGACGGCACCGTGCCGGTCACGCTCGACAAGTACGTCGCCCCGCAGTAAGCGGTAGCGGCTGCTATGTACTTTGAAGAGCTCCTCCTTCCTGCTTGGGAGTGCCGTCGACACCATGGTTGTCCCAACCATCTACGTAGAACCTGGGAGTCCATGCTGCTGCAGGTAGATAAGCACGTCGGTGCGTGAAGAAGCCATCCCTGCGTATAATCCGTTCCCTGATCCATGATCCTTCTCCACCCCTTCCATCGTCTGTGAACAGGAGTGGCTCGACACGACACACAGCGGCGTCAGTTGAGAGAACACAAACTCAAGCTGTGTGACGACGAACCCCGGCAGTCCGTCGCCATCTTCATCTAGCCAGCACCATACGATGCCAAACTGCGCGATGTCTTCTCCACCCGCGTGGCGATCGATCCCAGCGACGCGCGGATCCTGAGGTGGAGTAGACTGGCAATGGTATGGAGTGTCGAGCAGGGGAGTGTCAGCACCTACATACGACATGAGAAAAGAAGACTTGCACCATCCTGTCTGGACCACGACACCCTTGGATAAATTACACGCGCGCGTGCCGCGTGCCGCTCCGCCCGCTTCGCGCTCGCTGCATGCTACTCGCTTCTGTTGTTGCTGCTGTTTCCGCATCGTGCGATGCCGCGTTGCTCACTTCTGCGCGTTCCTCTTCGCGATCATCTGCTCCGCCTGGATCGCCGTGATCGCGACTGTCGTGACGATGTCCTTCACGGTGGCGCCGCGACTCAGGTCGTTCACCGGCTTGCGCAGACCCTGCAGCATCGGACCCATGGCGATGCATTGCGTGCTCTGCTGCACCGCCTTGTACGTGTTGTTGCCCGTGTTCAGATCCGGGAAGATCAGCACGTTGGCGTGGCCGCCGACGCGAGCGCCGCTCGAGTTGGCCTTTAGCTTCTGCTTCGCGATCGACTTGTCCACCGCCGCGTCGTACTGGATCGGGCCGTAGATGTCGAGGTCCGGACGC
Source organism: Globisporangium acanthophoron (assembly GCA_023334365.1). Taxonomy (NCBI): domain Eukaryota; phylum Oomycota; class Peronosporomycetes; order Pythiales; family Pythiaceae; genus Globisporangium; species Globisporangium acanthophoron. The sequence goes on from JAASGU010000286.1 coordinate 3,655, forward strand.
ATCTTCTGCGCGATCTCGGTCGCCTCGCGGACCTTATCGATGATTGGCCCAGTGTTCGAGTCACCCGTCGCGTACGACAGCAGAGCCACACGTGGGATCATGCCGAACGCCTCGGCACTCTCGGCACTCGTCACCGCGATGTTCGCGAGCTCCTCCGCGGTCGGGTTCGTGTTCACCGCGCAGTCGCCGTAGATGCGCACGCCGTCTTCGAGACACATGAAGAACACGCTCGAGACGAGCGGACGCGCGGGATCCGTCTTGATGAGCTGCAGCGCCGGGCGGATCGTGTTCGCCGTCGTGTGGCAGACGCCGGACACCATGCCGTCCGCGTCACCGCACTCGACCATCATCGTGCCAAAGTACGTCTCCTCGGCGGCAGTGTCCCGCGCCATCTCCATTGTCATCCCCTTATGCTTGCGCTTCTCGTACAGGCGCTCCGCGTAGCTCTCCAGCCGGTCGCTGTCAAGCGTCTTGATGATGTTCGCGCCTGAGAGGTCCAAGTTCAGCGTCTTGGCATGCACGCGGATCTCCTCCGGGTTGCCGAGAATCGTCACCTTTGCCAACCGGTGGCGCAGGACCTCGTCGGCGGCTTGCAGGATGCGGATGTCACTTCCCTCGGTCAGAACCACGTGGCGCTGCACCGCGCGCGCCTTGTTCAGCACAAAGTGCTGGAAGTGCTTGGGCGAGCGGTGCAGCACGACGCCTTCGTCCAGCTCGCCGATCAGCATTTCCTTCTCGATGAACTCGTCGAAGATGTTCTTGCACTGCCCGATCTTGCGGACGCTCGTCGGCAGGATGTCCGTCGACACGCGGCTGACCGCAGTCGCCGTGCTGTACGTGTCGTGCGGCACGACGAAGATCGGGATCGAGAGACCAGTCTTGTCCAGCTCCTGGACGCCCTGCAGGATCTCGTGCGTGTTGCTGTGCGGGTAGTCACCGTTCGTCAGCACGATGCCCGCGACGTTGGGGAGCACGCCAGGGATGCGCGACGCCAGCAATCCGAGCAGAATGTCGGACCGGTCGGCGGACGTGATCACGAGGATGCCGTCCTTGTACTTCTTCAGGTGCGAGAAGAGGTCGCGGAGGTGGCTCGACGCGACGACTGCGTCCGACACGATCACGTTGTTCGAGATCCCAGTCGCGCCGAAGAGCTGCTTGGCGCCGAGCTTGTGCGCGACTTCGTTCAGGCGCTTGGACGCGATGAGCTCATCGAGCGGGAGAAAGCCGAGGAACGGCAGGTTCTTCTCGGCCATCACGGCGTGCAGCTTCTTGCGCATCGCGTGTGGGTCCGCGGCGCGCACGCGGTTCGCGATCGTGCCAAAGTAGCTCAGCCCCGCCGCCTCGACCTGCTCCTTCCCGACCACCGTGCGCGCCACGACCTCCGCCACGAGGTCGCCGTTCGTGAGCGAGAGGTCACCAAAGTCTGTGAGCAGCAGCACGGGCGAGCCGATCGCGCGCGCGATGTCCACGTTGATCTTCCAGCTCATGGCCGACTCGTGCTCCGTGATCGGCGAGCCCTCGATGATCATGAAGTCGTGGTCCTTCTTGCAGTTCTCGAAGCGCGTGAGGATCTCCTCGACAAGGTCGTCCGACTTGCCCGTGAGCCAGCACTCGAGCGCTCGCTCGCTCGTGACGCCGAAGATTTCGCTCTTGGACTGCGGAAGCTCCAGCTCGCTGTGCATCAGGTCCATGTGGTGGTCCTGGACCGACGACGACGCGCTCGGTGCGATCGGCCGGAAGTACCCGACCGACGCGAACTTTTGCTCGAGCGTGTTCGCGAGCCCGAGCAGCACGGGCGACGTCTTCTGCGTGTACTCGGTCGACGTCACGTACAGACTCTCCACCGGCACGCGGCCTTGCTCGATGGCCGCCGCCGTGAGCGCGCGCCGCTGGGCGGCCGTGGCGGCGGTGGTCGTCGAGAGCGCCCAGTGGCGGGTGAGCTGCGCGGCCGCCGTCATGCGGCGCAGCGAGGCGCGTCCGCACTTCCACATGGCGATTGCGCTGATGGCGGGCGAGGAGGAGGCAAGCAGGAAGGGTGCGACGGGCGGCGAATCTCGGAATGAGAGGATCGCCTGGACACGATGGAGGAGACCTTCAACGTCATCGGACAAAGGGAAACGCGTCGCCCCTCCCGCGTTCGCTTGCAGAAAGTATGGCGACCCGTTTGGCTGCTTCGAGTGTGAGCTGGGTAAAGACACGTCACCGCATAGTGAAGAATCCGAAGGAGTGACTCCAACCAACAATTGGGCTGATGTGCTGAATTGGGCGCCGAACCCGAAAGCGAGCCTATCACACGATCTGATAATGCCCAAAATCACATCGTAAGTGGTGTTGTGGCAGTTGTTGTGTGCTCTGAAGCAAGCCGTCCTGTGCGCTCTGGAGCACTGAGCTCTGGAGCACACAACGCGTCGCCAGCGGCAAGCGGCGCGATATACGCCATACCGCACGCACACTCGGTACACTTTAGCGAATGATGTGGAGTCGAAAGTCAAAGCAGCTTGCCAGCTGAAGCGTGCGAGGTGAACCCAATATGTCTCGAATGAAGAATGAGTAGCGAGATATGTTGGGTATTTGGGCATCTTGATCCTGATCGCCCGTCGCATGCGCTGCTGAGCCAAAGGCACGCTTCTGCTGCTTGTCGGCACGTGTGTGGCGACGCGCAGCGCGTCGGGCGGCGCGGCGGCCAACCAAATGCGCCTCGCGCAGGTTTGTCACATTCGCCACCATGTGGTAGACGAACCAGCGGCGCCTCCTCGCGCGCATGGCGTCTGCCACGCGCGTCTCCTATGGCTCGGAATCTCGGACGAGAGAAGACGCAGGCGCGCGCTGGCGGCATCAGGCGTTGGGTATTGACCCCAGCTCTCGACCCCAGCGCACTCATCGCAGACGCAATGGCGGCGGGCGGCGGGCGGCGGGCGGCGGGCATCCGCTCGAGCAGATCATTCCTTGCTGCGTGGTGGATGATGGCAGGTGGCGCTCTCCAGGCCGCAGGTCTCACATTGCGATTCGCCGCGGAGCCCGCACACGCACACGCGCGACACCTCCGACTCGCTGCTCAGATCGTCCGTCACACACACACACACACGTTCTTGCCGATTTTCGTGTTGTGTGCTCTTTATCATCTCTCTTCCGTCTCTCTGCTGTCACGCGAGTGCTCGCAATACGAGGACGCGCTGGCGCTGGCGCTGACTTGCTGCTCGCTCTCGTCCGCTGGCTGGAGACCGACGAGCGAACCAACGAGCGAGCGCGAGACGGCGAGAAGCGCCTTCTTCTCGGCCGCTCGCCACGACGCGCGGGCGGGTGCGTGGAATGCGCACATGAGCCCCACGCGTCACCGCTCGACGGCGCGAGGGAGGGAGGAGAGAGTGTCGCTCTTCCTCTCCCCCTCCCTCCCTCACTCGCATGCTCTCGCCCCGCACCAGCGCTCACTCACTCATTCGCACTCTCGCACTCTCCGCCGCGTGCCTATCTAGATGGAGAACTCGTTGAAGGTCGACTTGTCGCGGTTCTTCTTCTTGCTCTTGGCCTTGAGCGCCTCCTCGCGCGCGATCTTGACGGCCGACGACTCGCTCTTCTTCTTCTTGCCGCCCTTGCTCTTGAGCACGCTCTTGATGTCCACGATCGCCGGCTCCTCCGTCGTCGTCTCCGCGGGCTTCGCGTCTGCAAGGGGTGAGTCAGTGAGTCAGTCGGTCGCCGCGAGAGACACACAAGACGTCATCAGCATCGGCGCCGACACCACCAGCGTCGCCATGCTGCAGTCTACAGCTACGCACCGGCCACCGGCTTCTTCTTGCCGTTCTTCTTCTTCTTCTTGGACGCGTCCGCAGCACCCGCCGCCTCCGGCTCGGGCTTCTTCTCCTCCGTCTTCTTCTTCTCCTCCTTCGCCGGGGCGTCCGCTGCAGCAGACGACAACAACAGCCATCAGCACACCCACTACACCTCCCTCCCTCCCATCCCGCTGCAACAGCACGCCACGCACTCGCGATGCCGAGTTCCGCCAGCGCAGCCTCGAAGTCCTCCGCCTCCTTCTGCTTCTGCTCCTTCTTGCTCAGCGTGCGCGCCGCCACCTTCTTCGGCGCAGCAGCAGCAGCAGCAGCCGCGGGCTTCTCCGTCGCTTCCTCCTCCTCCTCCTCCTCCTCGCTGTCCTCCTCGCTGTCCTCGTCGTCGTCCTCGTCGTCGTCCGCAGCCGCGGGCGCGTCCACCACTTGGCCCTGGCGCGCGGCGATCTCCGCGGCGGCCGCGTGCTCCGCCGCCTCCTCGTCCTCCGAGTCGTCGTCGCCCCACGCGCCGCTCGACTTCTGGCTCACGAACGCGAACACGGCGCTCGGGTCCGCGGCGGCCTCGGCCTTGGCAGCCGCCTTCTTGCTCTTCTTCTTCGACTCGCCCGACAGCGCTGCTCGCACGCACACTCCAGTTAGTCAACAACGATAGCTCCTCTTGTGAAGATACACTCGCTCAACTCGCACCGTCGAAGACGTTGATGTTGATCTTGGGCGTGCGGTCCGCCTTCTGCTGCGAGTTGAAGCGGCTCATGATGATGGTGGTGCTGGTGACGCTGCTGGTGGTAGCGGAGGTGGTGGTAGGTGGTAGTTAAGGAGGGGGTAGGCGCTCGCGCGAGGACCTTCCTGGGTTTGCTAGCTTTTCCTGCTGATCTGCGAGCGAAAATGGCGAATTGGTGGTGGATACTCGGAGGTGCGGGCGGAATTTGACTTGGTTTCAGTATGGAATGGATAGTGGACACACGAGGGCGTTAAGTAGAGGTGATTGAATGATATGCATGGAGTATAGCGACCATGTGGCGATGGATCTGGGAGTCCTCCTTGTGGTGGCTTCCTGTTCACCTTCATGCTGTAGCAAGAGCTCACTCGTCGGTGGGACGAGCTTGCTCGCTGACGATCTTAGTCGTGACGACTCCTTTCTCAAAGGGCAATGTGACGAACTTGGCGACCTCAGATCTCAGTCGAAACGATCTCGACCATGCCAAGCCCTCACTGAACTGCAGACAAGAGCACTGAGAGAATTCGTACTCACTTCAACTTGGATTCCGTACTGCTCACTGCTTCGACACGCTACGCGATGCTGGAAGCCTCGAGGTGCAGATCTCGTCTCCTCGAGCTGCACTCACTCAAACGAAAGCCACAATCAAACTTGCTGGGATGTACGAAGAAACTGGAAACCTGGATCGCCACTCATGAAGCCCTCCTTGCCGCACAGTGATCTCTGCTGTCACCAAATCACGAACTCTCATAGCTGGCGACTTCGAGGGACTTGCTTGTGTTCTTCAGTGCAGCAACTGCATTCGCCATCACGCTCTTTGCGGCTTGCACAGCAACCTGGCGCTCATTGGCGCTCTCAGAAAACCCTTCCGTTAGGTTGTACAGGGTGTACAAGATTGCTGGTGCGAGTTGCACGTCTTCCTCGTCAAACCTGATTGAAAACTGCAGCTGCTTCTGCGTTGTCTCGTCATTCTCTCCGTTCACCTCGATCGGGAGAATGAACTTGATCCTCACAACACGAGGCACGGCACTCTCCTTCGGCAGCACCTCCTGCCGCAGACACGTGAGCTTCGAGTACGGGATGCGCTTGATAAGCATCGCGGCAGGAGACAAGCTTTCGAGCATGTGAATGATCGAAACGCTTGTGAACAAGACCTGTTCGATCTCCATGGAGTCATCGTCGAAGTTTCGGCACGCCACGATGATCGCTTCTTCAGGAAGTAGCTCTGGAAGCTCGAGGTAGCCGTGGTTCACCTCGATGTAAAACTCTCCTCCTCCGCTCATCTTGCGCAGCTTGTGGTTGACAAAGCAAAGCGAGACTGAAGACTGGCGAGCTAGAACCGAAACACGCACTCCTCTCGTCAACTGGCAAGTCCCCAGCCTCAACGCTCAAGTCGAGTCTTCTCATGCACTGCCGCTCTTGCACACTTCGCTCACACAAACAACCAGCTCCGCTGCACTCTCCGCACCATCTCCGCCGTGAATGCGCCACACGCTGCCTTCTGATGCTTCTCGAGGACGCCGTTGAGCAGAACCGCAAACGAGCTCTTCTCGTACGGTGAGTGGAAGAACGGCGAGAACGCGTCGTTGCGGTCCCGCACGTCGTGGTCTTTCGCGAACTGCAGCAGGATGAACACACCGAAGCGCGACATGTCGAGCGAGCCGCTCGAGAGCATTCCCTTGATCCCCGTGAGGAAGTTCTTCGGGTCCACGCGGTGAAACGTCGTCCGACTGCTCTTGTGCCGGCAGTGGTCCTTGATCTCCTTCGCGACCTCGAACAGCGTCTTCGCGTGCAGGTCAGCGTGTAGCTGCTTGATGAGCTCGAGCGCGTCCTTAGCGCCAATCGCAGCGTCGCGGCCGGTGATCTCCTGCCGTGCGTCCATCCACGGCTCGAGCGTGTCGTCGAGGAACGGCAGCAGCAGCAGCGCTTCGTCATCGATCTCGCGACAGCGCGTCCGAATGCACTCCATGAGCGGCAAGAAGCGCGCTTCGTCTCCAGATGTGTGGTGGAAGCCCACCTCGAAGTTCTTCCGGTCGCCCGTGGACCCGTCGTCACCGAACCGCATGAGGCGGATCGTGAAGTCGATCTGTTCTGCAACGCACAGACACGACACGTCGAGGCGCCACTGCTGGGCGTCCTCCTTGACCTCCACGGCGTCAAAGTACTGCAGCGCGCTCTTGATCGTGTGCATGATCTTCGCGGGGCTGTGGCCGCTCGTGCATCGAAACGTGTGGTCGGCGTCTGAGAACACGGAGAAGTCCTTGAGCGGCACGTCGCTCTCCTCCGGCACGGGCTGCGTCTTGGCGAACGGGATGAAGACCGCGCGCCGGTCAGACTGCGCGCTCTTGCCGTGGAAGAGCAGCGCCGAGAAGTCGGGCTTGGCCACGCCTGGCTCCATCCATTGGTTCAGTGCGTCGGCGCCGCGCGGCTCGGCGGGCGCGAACACGAACGCCGCGTGGCTGTCGCGGTGCGGCGCGGGGGTGACACCGTCGAGCTCGTCGTCGCTCGCACCGGCGTCCCCCGGCACGTAGTGCGGCGCGAAGTGGCCGCTGTCGCCGTCGCTCTCGTCGTCGTCGCCAACGTCTACCATGGCGCGTGCGGTCGTGAACGCGGGAGCCACGGGCAGCTCCTGGTCGCGGCCGTGCATCGTGCGTGCGTGTGAGCGAGCGAGCGAGAGAGAGAGAGAGAGCAGCGCCTCTTCTTGAAAAATGGAGCTCTTCGCCCGAATCAACCCGACCCGAAAGTGGCAAACGCGAGAGGATACCATCTCCTGTTTTGTCAAGCTTTTGAATTATAGCGAATCAGAGAGGAAGATCATTTATTTTACATTGAATCACAAGCGATTATTTGCAGAACGTTCGCAAAGCTGACAAAAGAGGATATGTATAGCTGCTTGTTCGCCAACTCAAGATCGCCGCCCGAACTGAGTGAGCATCACGCGGTGGCACAGGCGCACGTAGTAGACGCCGCCGCAGACAGCTCCCCCGAGGCGCGCGAGGCGGCTCATGCGGTCTTGACGGTCGCTCGCTCACGCCAGTGCGTTCACGCCGATCATCGCAGAGCCCATGAACCACATCGGCAGCGGGACGACACCGAACGCTTGCAGAACGGCACTGAACAGCAGTAGCTTCGTACGTGGCGCCAGCAGGATGCCCATCGTCGCGACGCTATTCACAGCGTTATTCGCGCCGAATTGAGCCACTGCTGGGCGGTGGTGGCGCTTCTCGAACACGGCGACGCACGACATGAGCACGCCGCTGCCCAGATACAGCGCCAAGAACCACCTCAGTCCGAGCAGGTCGCTCAGGGCCGGACCGAACGCCATGAGCGCCAGTATGTTCCCGAGGAGGCGATCGGCGTTCAGGTGATTGAACACCGATGTCAGCAGCGTGTAGTACTTGTGGCTCGTGAGGTGCTTCGTCGACGTCGTGAAGTGGGCGCCCATCCGATTCTTCTTGGCTGGCGAGTCCACCGCAGTGCGCCACTGTGGCGTCACGAACATGTTGGCAAGGCATTGCGCATCACACTCTACAGTCGCTCGCTACTTCCTCCAAGTGAGAACGACTGCGACCGTGCTGGCGTCGATGCAGGCGACGGAAGCAGAACCGAGAGCGAAGTCGGCGAAGGAGATGAAGATGATCGAGATGTTGGAGAGAATGAAGATGACGAAGAAGGAATCGACTTGCTGTTGCGTGTGCAGCTTTCGCGAGTAGCGTATGCGTGTTGCACTCAGTATTACTGCGTAGTGACAGCACACCGCAGACCCTCAAGCTGGATGGGTGAGCATGATCCTCGAGACTCGCACACGAAGCAGTGAAAGCAGTTCGATAGATTAGAAGAAGTTCCCAGACAGAGATCTGACGCGCGAGTTGAGGTGGTCGGCGCGCGAGTGCATGAAGAAGACGTCTTCGCTTAGGAGTACACCTTGCCGCCCTCGCGCAGCGCCATGAAGGCGTTGTGGATGACCTCGCGGTAGCAGCGCGGGTGCGTGCGCTCGTACGCCTGCTGCACCCACGAGAGCGCCTCGTCCGACTGGCGCGTGAGCGTCTGACCGCTACCCTCGGTCAGGTACAGCGCCTCGGACGCGGACGAGAGCGCGAGCTTGGCGAAGTCCCACTCGCGCTCGTTGCGGCGCTGCGCGCGGCCGAGGATCTCGAGCACCTTGTAGTACTCACGCACGACCGGCTCGTCGTCGCGGGCGATGTCGATCGAGATGCGCTCGCCGCCGATCTCGAACTTGATCTCGACATCGCGATCGGCGCGGCCCGCGGTCTCGAACTTGACCTTCTTGATCGTGTGCGACTTGTAGTCGAAGCGCTCGACGAGCTTGCGCGTGGTCGTCGCGCTCTCGCCCTCGATCTTGAGCAGCGCGTGGTTCGTGAACGTGTACTCCTCCTTGGTCGACTGGAGCGAGAACATGATGCTCTCATTCGGGAGCAGGAAGCCCGCGCCGATCGCGGTCTCGAGCTGGCGCACCGGGCGGCAGATGTCGGCTGAGCCCGTGAGGTCGGACGCGAGTCCCTTGATGATGCTGGCCATGGTGGGGAAGGAAGTTGGGAGGAACGTGAGCGGAGCTCTGCCGATTCAGGAATGAGTGATGGATCGGCCGAGTGCCGCCGCAATAGCGCGCTCGAGGTCCTCCACTGGAGTCCAGGAGGAGGTCTCTCGAGTTGCAGGTACCATGAGTGGATTTTTTGGTTGCAGGTGTTCGTCTACTCAATGACCAGGTGACGAAAATCCACCTCTGGAGGTCTCCGCCGCATGATATGATGTCACCTACTGATTTGCGGTTGGTGGAGAGCTCGTGGCTGTCCAACGCGCCGAGCATTCCAGGTATCCTCACCCACCGCTAGACGTCGCGAGCAGCGCGCGCGCTTCACTTCGACTTTCGCCGCCGCTCCCTCTCACTCGCTCGCTCCAAAGACTTCTTGCAAAATGTTCAAGTCTATGGTGAAGGACCTCTCGGGGACCGCCGACATCTGCTCCGTGGCGACGCGCTTCGAGAAACTGCAGGGCGCGACGTACCTGCTGCCGGGCGAGGAGATCCTCTTCGCGTTCGCGTCCGCCAAGGAGGAGTTTGTGTTCACGAACGAGGCGCTCATCACGGTGCGCGGTGAGAACGCCACCACCACGCGCAAGCTCGTCTCGCGCTACGAGTACCGCGAGCACCAGCTCTCACACGTGCAGTTCGAGACGACGGGCCGCGTCGACCGCGACTGCGAGATCAAGTTCTGTATTGGCGAGGAGGAGATCTCGATCGACATTGAGCGCAAGGAGGAGGAGCTCGTGAAGGCGCACTACAAGGCGCTCGTGGCGCTTGCGCGCGAGCAGCACGACCGCCGCCGCGCGTGGGACAACGCCAAGCGGGGGCTCGATAAAGCCGCCGACGCGCTCAAGCTCAAGGATGCCAGCAGCGACGCCATGAGCCTCACGTCGCAGGCATCCGGCACGCTCAAGTGGCTCGAGGACGACTACCAGCGCATCTGCTCGCGCAACTACCGCAACGTCATCGTGCCGGCGCTGCCGAGGCGAAAGTAGGCGCAGTCCTCGATGCCACTCGCTCACTCTTGTCGTCCAGTGCCGCTTTGCCTCTTCCTGGGTGATAGCATCGCACATTATCAACATGCATCCTAACTCTAAGTAACTCATGTGATCCTCACACTCGGCATCGCTCACTTCACTCCTGCTCGACCACACTCAATGCCTTTCATTCACGTCTTACAGTTTGCTGCGATTGTCGCTCCTCGCACCAGCCTCTACTACGTGCGCCGCGCCGCGATGGTCTGCAACAGGTCGATCGTTTGTTGCGCCAGCTGGACCGACTGCGACTGCAGCTTGTCGCGCATTCGTCCCGACCGCGTCCGCGCGCAGAAGATCTCCTCAATCTCCTTCCGGATCGACGCCAGGATCTGGATCAGATCCTTCACGTCTTGCTGGTCCAGTCCGTCAGCAGACGAAGAGCTTGCGCCCTCATCAGCGGCAGCTGGCATCTCCTTGCTCGCTTCCTCCGCCGCTGCACTGCTGCTGCTGCTGGTGGAAGTTGTCGCTGTAACATCCTCTGGGACCGCCTCCGGCACCGAAACACCTGCAGTTACCGGTCTCGGTTCTTGCCGGAGCTGGAACGATGCAAAGTGGAGCGCCATCATCTCGCAAATGCCAGCCGCATCCGTACCCACGACTTGAGCCTGCTCGAAAAGCTGGAGCAGCTCCGATGCGTCCACCTTGTTCCGATCACCTGACGCGCGACCCTGGTTCGAGCTCTGCAGGAGATTGCTCACCACGATCCCGCACGTCTCCAACTCGCATCGCATCTGGAACACGCGACTCCACTTAACCAGGTGATCCGCAACCGTCTCTTTGCTCCACTTCTCGATCGCTTCGACGCTCAGAGGCGAAGGCGAGTGGACGCGGAAGTTCTGGTCTGGGACCTCCAGCACACCAACCTCTGTCTTGTGCTGCCAATACGAGTTCGCAATGGATCGTTCGTCGTCGTCACCCTTGTCGCTCTTGTCGCTGCTGGTCGAGGTCACCTTGATCTTTGGGATGGTCGAGGAAGTGAACCCGCGCATCTTGGTGCTCTCTGCGTAGTATGCGTTCTGCTGCGTGAACCGGAGACCGCGCAGCTCGTCCGGGTTGTCCATCAGTCGGATCGCCCACGCTCCCATCAGGTGGAACGCATACGCCTGCAAAATCTTCGCCGTGCTCTTTTTGATGTCGGACTCGAACGACGCGATCCGCTCCACGGGGAGAGTCTTCAGGTTGTCCCCCCACACGAAATCGTTCCACAGACATACAATCGTCAACAGCTCTTCGCACACAGTCTGCAGCAACCCGTTCCTGTCGGACTCGTAGTCGAACACGGACGGCTCGACCCGCTCGAAGAAACTGAGCGGCAGAGCCTTGCTGCTCACGCGAAGCTTGCTCGCGCTGTTGCTCGATTCAATCCCTTCGCGGTAGTCGTACCCCCACATCTCGATGCAGAACAGGAACTCTGGGAAGAACTCGAACGTGTCGCGCAGCAGCTCGTCCGGAGTCCCGTGCAGATCGGCATCGAGTTTCAGCCGCGACTTGTACGCGATCATCCGCTTCTCGAAGTACGAACTGTTCAGCGCCGCGGGTAACGAATCATTTTCCTTGCACTCGGACCGTCCACGGAGGCAGTACAAGTGAGATACCACGCAGTGGAGCTGGATCGCCATCAAGTGCAGCTTGCGAATCGTCGAGTTCATCTTCTTCCGGTTCAGCCTGTCGGAGCTTGCGTCCACGCCGCCGCTTCGGGCTCTCGCGAGCGAGTACGTGATCTCGTCGAACCACTTCATACGAGACGTGATCTGCGAGATGACCTTCTGAACCCACGCTGGTGCCGATCCCCCGCCGCAGCCGAAGTCGCAAAGCGTCTGCGGTCGCACTCGATTCGCTTCAAACGGCTTCACAGGATGCAGATAGTAGTACGCGTTCGCTCGCTCGATCTCTCCAAACAGCCGCTTTTGCATCCCCTTCATCACGAACGAGCTCGGCGAGCACGACGCGACCTCGATGAACAGGTTCGAGGCGTACGACGAGGCGGCTGACGGAGCGAGTGCACTCTCCTCTTTCTTCTTCAGCACAAGAGATTCGCCATGCTTCGGAGAGTTCTTGTCCGCTGGAGTGGCTTCCTTCTCCACTGCTGTCGCTGTCGCATCCGCTGTATCTTTGTGATCGAGAAGCTCAGTGCCGAAATGGTTGTCGTCCGAGTCTTCGAACCAGCCGTTGTCGTGTGTGTTCCAGTGATTGCCTTCGAACGCTGGATTGTCATCCGTGGCCGCAACAGGAGATCTCGGACGAAGCTGCGGTGCGGCTTGCTCTGCCTCAGCTGGTGGTTCTTCAGCATGTGGTGACGGAGTGGCAGGAACAAGACTCTCCAGATCGCAGCGAGACAGCGCATTCTCGAGTCCCTCTCTCACCAACGCGAGCTTCTCCGCCGTCGTCTTCTCTGGACGAGCGGACGCTTGCATGGCGTTGTCCAGCACATCCAGCATCTCGCGTCTCGCAGAAATATCCAGCGGGCAATTCGATGACACGACTCGACACTGCAGGTCGTACACCACCGACACCAGCTCCTCGAGCTGAGCGAGTAGCTTGCTTCTCTCCTCGAGTGCCAGGCACTTTGCACGCTGCGACGCTGCCTCGCTCTGAGTCTCCAGACGCTCGCTTTCAACAGTCGTGTCTCGGCGAAGAGCAGTGATGAGCGACTCGTTTGCGCGGATTCGCCAATTCGAGCGACGCGGAACCACGTCAGCTACTGGATCCGGCGCGAGCTCCGCAGTTGCCACTTCAGCGTCTCGCGCTGTAGCAGACGCATCCTCCGCTGCAATCGAGATGCTTGGTTCTGGTTCCGTCAGCATGACGGCGTCGCCCACGTGATCGTGGTCGCTCGTATTTGCTGAGCTGTGGCCACTAGAAGCCAAGCCTTCCGAGTTGAGCTCTTCCCCGATCGCATCGTGGCTCGTCACATCCGTCGTGTCGCTCGCATTTTCAGTGCTGACTGCATTCGCGACGATATCGACGACGACAGCGACATCTTGAAGTTGATCGGACTTGTCTCCGGCTTGATCGCACTCCTCCATCGGCTCGTCTGCATACTCTCCCCTCTTATCGGCAGCAGCTTCTTCGGTATCGTCGTTATGCTGGGGAGCCGCCTCATTCGCAGCTCGCGTGTCGATGGGATCGGCATGACTCTCTCGCTCGTACACAAGGGACGATCCACCTCTGCCGACACCCGGCGAACTTGACGGGGACGACTCGTCCGACAGCGGCACCTCGATCGACGCCACTGCAATAATCGATTCATCACGATACACGTGGGCGTGATGCACTGCACTCTCCTCTTGCGCCGCTGTCAGACGAGTTGTGGCAAATGGCGGCATCGGAGTTGGAACTTCTGCTCGAGCGTGGTCCGTTCGTGCATATTCGCCATCGTACGACATCCCTGACGTCTTGCGGCGCTTCAGCATCCCACCACCAACAGGACTATCAGGAGGAACGGGTCTCGAATGGCGACCGGGAGACGGGAAGCTGCTCGATCGCTGTCGCGATGTGTTGCTGCCATGGACACCGCCCATGTGCATTCGCGGGTAAGGCATCGCTGGGTGGCGCGGATATCGCCGGTACACCACACCATGCTCATCTTCGTCTGTCAGCCACTCGCCATCTTGATCGTCGAAATACCGGTGCGGATATCTCGAGATCGATCCGGAACGAACTGTGCGCTGTTCGATATACCGAGGCGGGGACGCTTCGCGGTAGTATCCCGGGTGTCGCATCCCACTTCTTCTCGCTGCATACGCCGTCGACTGCGCGCGAGACGCAATCGCGTACTCTTGAGCCGCTAGCAGATCCTCTTCGCGTTCCAGCAGATCTTCAGTGTCAAAGTCGGAGTAGCGCTCTTCAGCTGGAAACGGTGGCGCTCGAGGGTCTGCGCGAGAAGCGAAGTGCACGCGATGGCCCTCTTCGAACTCGTACTCCCCGTGCTCGTCATTGTGTCGATACGTCATATACCGACGCTGGATCGGTGGAACAATCCTGCGGTCCGGTCCAGGTACGGGAAGCTCACCAGGTGCCGAGACATGCACAAACCCTCGCGGTGGCTCTCTCCACTCCGACTCGTCCACATATTGCCATCGTCGGCGGTGTGCACTTCGAGAAGCTTGGCTGTGAGGTGCTTGGCTGTGAACTGGGTGGTCCGCCACGTCTCCATCCACGTCACCGCCTGAACCGTGTCCGAACTCGCCAGTCTCCACATCTGGCCCTTGTCTATACACTGACCGCCCCCATCTGTCGTAGTATACTGCGTCGTCACTGTCGACCTCCATCGCCATTCGAGCAGCTCGCTCCTGGTACTCGCGGCGGGCAAAGTCATCGTCGTGCCGCATACTCGGGTGACTCAGCCGATACCTGTCAATCGGGGTTTCCAACGCAGCCGGCGAGACTGTGCGGTGAGGTCGGGTGGTGGCATACTGCTCTCTCTCGCGCTCCATCCGCTGCTCGGCACTTCGACTCGATTCCGGTTTCGGATGGAAGCTGACGGTGTACGCTCCTACTCCTTGCACCTCGCGGCTGCCGTCCTGAGCTCCAGATCGCTCGATCCCCATTGCTCGGTGCGGCATGGCGTGCAGACTCCGGATCCGCAGCTTCTTCTGCAGGTGAGCTTCCACCTTCTCCACGAGCGCGCGGAGCATCCGCGTCGCTTCCTCCAGCTGCAGGCAAAGGCATAGAGGATCAATCCGTTAGCTACTACACCACTAATGCACCTCGATCAAGCAACCCGAACCGAGCCATTCGCCGCCAACGTACGCTCACCGCGCTCTCGCCCGAGACGAGGAAGTTCATAATGTATGCTCTGCTCCGGGGTGACTGCGGCTCTTCGTCCGGCGACATGGGGCAGTAGTCGATCGTGCACGCTGTGTCGTGCATGATGGCGTTGATGCGGCTCTTGCGGTCGCCGTAGAGGTATGGCAGCACGAGGTCCGGCGGCGCCGCGCATGTGAGGCGCAGGCACTGCACGCGCTGCAGCGGCCGCGTCTGCTGGATCTGCTGCTGCACTTCGAGGCGCGCCGCCTGCTGCTCCGCGGCGCTTTCCTTGCTTTCTTCATCGTCGTCCGGTCGGTGGGTCATACCTGGTGGTGCTGATGGAGGCGGAGGTACCTGCAACTGCTGCGTCTGTGCTGCTGTGAGTGTCGCTTGGTGGCCCCAGCGCCTCCCACCGCCGCCCGCGGAGCTGCTTGTCTGCCCTGTTCTGCCTTTCACGGCTGTTAGTGGTGGTGGCGGTGGCTGCGCCAGGCGCTGGCGAGAGCTGCTGAAGCTCTTGAGGCGGCCGAAGTGCCGCATGCGCGACGCATTCGCGGCGGCTGCGGAGGGCTCCGCGCTCATCGCCGCGCTGTTCGAGCTGTTGCCGTTGCTGCTGCTGCTGGTGTTAGCTGTAGTCATGTCTGCCGTGTTCGAGAGGCTGGTGCTGGAGGCCGCGACCGGCGGCGGCGGCGGCGCATGCGCGGCAGCACTCGTCTCTTCCTCCATCGTTGCTCTGTGTGAGAGTTGAGTTTCTATGGTGGCAACATACCAGCATACAAACCTCAAGCCATCTCTTTTTACGAGCTGTAATTACAGCTTGGTTTTTACGCGTATCTACTCAGTAGCAGCATCAAGATTGACCATCAAGAGCACCAAGAGCACACCATCCAGCTCCATGACCACCAGCTCCCATGACAGCGACCTCGCGCTGCTGCGCGCCGCGCTGCTGGACGCCGACACGCAGACGCAGGCGTTCCTGGCGCCGCTGCTGCCGCTGCGCGCCGTGCAGCAGGTGCTGCTGAGCTTCCTGCGCGACCGCTCGCGCTCGTTCACCGACTGGGTCTGGGACCCGCGCGTGCGCCAGCTGCTGAATCAGCTGCGCGAGCAGAACCCCCAGGCGCACCACCACGCGCAGGACGTCGACCGCTGGTTCGAGCGCGCGGCGCAGGACCAGTGGACGTACCAGCAGTCGATGGCGGCGGCGACGCCGACTAGCGCGCTGGAGGACGCGGACGCGGCGCAGGAGGACGGCAAGCGCAAGTTCAAGCAGCGCGACTTCTACGCGGCTGCGAACGCGTTCCGCAAGAGCCTCGATAGTCTCTCTGCGTATAATGAGAGCGAGTCCGACGACGGTGGGCTCGCCGTGCACGAGTGGGAGCAGGAGATGCAGGAGCGGTACGTCACGCTCTGCACCAACGTCGCGATCTGCGGCCTCAAGATGAACGACCTGTCGGTCGTGCGTGAGTTCGCGCAGCGAGCGCTCGCCGTGGATGCGACGTCGAGCAAGGCGCTGTACGCGACCGCGAAGCTGCACCTGTTGGAGCACATGCACGACGCCGCGCGCGCGGTGGTGGACCGCGCGCTGCTGCACCACCCGACCAACCAACTGCTCGTCAAGTTCCGCGACGAGATCGACGCCGCACGCGAGAAAGAGGCGGGCGAGCAGGCGCTGCTCGCGGCGCTCGCGAAGGCCAAGCTCGAAGAAGCCGCGGCGGAGCAGCAGGAGCAGGCGGCGCGCCAGAAGGCGTGGGAGGACGCCCGCGTCACCGCGAGCGACTTTGTGCCGCTCCCGCCGCTGCACGACGACACGCTCGCCATGGTGCACATCAACACGTACTTCATGCGGATCAAGCAGAAGGTGAGTGGCTTGGGATTGTGTGTACAGTACGTGCTGTTGGATCTGACATCACTCTGTAGGTCCAAGTGGAGATCACGCAGCTGCACAACCCGGACTACAGCGAGCCGCCACTGTTCGAGTGCAGCATGTCGAACGGCGCGACGGGCGTCGTGCTTGCGGCGGGCGTGCGCGGCTCGTCGAAGAAGGCGGTGAAAAACGATGCCGCGAAGCTCGCGATCAAGAAGCTGTGGGAGCTCAAGACCGACGCCGGCACGCTGCTGGAGGAGGACCGGGCGTACCTGGCCAAGTACGAGCAGACGCTGGGAGAAGGAGCGCCGCCGCTCGTCGTCGAGCCCGTTGCGGCGCCGAAGGAGGTGAAGGAACCGGAGGACGAGCAGGGCCTGGCGAGCGCGCTGCCGGTGAAGATCTCGGCGTTCGAGCGCGCGTTGGACAGGGTGATGCTGCTGAACCAGCTGAACCAGCAGAAGCGGCTGCACGTCCAGTTCGTGACGGAGGATCTGATGCCGGGATCGAAGTCGAGCACGGAGTTCCGGTGCTCCGTGCGGATCAACGGTGAGGTATTGGGCGTCGGGATCGCGCCGAACAAGAAGAAGGCGCGTACCGACGCGGCGAAGCAGGCGTTCGCGGCGGCGCTGGAGCGCAAGCTCGTGTTCTACTGGGACCCTCCCGAGGAGGACCTGGACGCTGACGACGCCGACGCTGCGCAGCAGAGCTAAGTTATTCAGATGGGTCTTCGTGTTCGTGCAAGACATGCAGTTGTGCTGGCGGCGTCTTCCTCCCCTTCCGACGTCCGTCGGTCTGCTGGCATCCGCGTCTTCCACTCTAATCTACACAGGGGCGTCGCGCGTCGTCGTCCTGCTGCTCGTCTCTCTCGCGTCGGTCGGTCGTGCTAGTCGGCGTGGACGTCGAGCGATAGCTGATATACCTTCTGCGCGCGGCGCGCTCGCAGGAAGTACATGACGCTCGTGCCGAAGACGCAGAGGTAGAGGAACGCGGCGAGGAAGATGCTTGTGGCGAGCGACGACTTCTTCTTGCCGTGCGGCGGCTTCACCTTGATGTACAGCGAGTTGCTGCTCACGATCGACCCGACGATGATCTGCAGCAGGGAGTCTCATCAGCACATCCATCGCCGCCCCTTTACTGTTACTACTACTCAAGCGTACGCACCAGCAAGAGGAAGCCCGCGAGCGAGAAGATCGCGCAGCAGATGATGCCTGCACACAAGAGCTCCCCCCATTAGCGCCCACCCACCAGCTAGTCAAGCGCTGGTGCTACATCATCGTCTACACACCTGGATGCGTCTGCGGGCCGCGGCTCGAGCCCTGCGCCAGCAGCTCCTCGAGGTCCGTGGTGTCGTCCAGGTCGCTGGCGTCCGAGCCGGGCGAGCCGACGTTGAGTTGGTTGAGGTTCGCGTAGCCGGGCTTGCCGCGCACGGCCGCCACGAAGTCCGCGCGCTCGAGCGTGTCCTTCATCTCCTTCTTGCACGTGCCGTAGACGTCCTTGAGTCGCGCCATGTCGCGGGGCGAGTTGCGCTGCGTGAGCGACGAGGAAGGCGGGCGGGGCGACGCCGTCGTGGAGGAGGAAGCGCAATGGGCCGCGCGAGCCTGCCGGAGCCCGGAGAGGAGAGGAGAGAGAGAGGTTCTGATCGCGAGCGCTGCGCCGCGAGCCAAAGTGTGCTGAAAATACACAAAAGCGAGAGACGGCGCTTCGCGGTGCGAGCCTGCCCAAGAGCATGAAGAGAACCTGGTGAATAGCATACAATGGGAGACTTTGAGCTAGGAATTTGTATGGAGATGTCTTCAAAGAGCGAAGTTCAGTAACGGATTTGGGTGCTTCGGCATTCAGTGGAGGACTGGAGAATCGGAGCTGGAACAGGTGTCTCGTGCTGGTTGGTGCAAGCTTTGGGAAGCTGAGGGTTGAAGCACTACAAGATGAAGAGATGGACCAACAATGCCAAGATCTAGCGGGGTGATGCCAACGAGAGAATTCGTGTTCGGGTAGCATCGTGGGCAAGCGATTTTGCTAGTGAGTATGACGTTGCCAATTCGGTGCATATGTCATGTGTGCCAGAGCCTGTGTGTAAAACAAGCATGGTTGGGCTCAACGTTGGACACTTCACATTGAGCGCAACCGAGTCTATGAAACAGATCCGTATGAACCAAGACACTCAGTACCTGAATCAACCGGGTTGGTTCCTTCTTCGAGTGCCAGACGAAGATGTATTCTCTCTGCGTTGCGTTGCTTGGCCAAGTTCCGTCTAGCTGCTCTCGATTTCTTGTCTCAAACCCCTTCATCTCTCGTTTTTGTCAGACAACGAAGCTGCCTATAAGCGGAGAAGCTGACCGATGCCAACCTCTTCGCATGTTCCTTTGCAAGTTCGCGCTCGTCGCTGCCCTTGGATGCAGCCGACATCGAGATGACCGCAACGTTGTAGACCATCGGTGCCGATTGCTCCCCGTTTCTCTCAAACAACAAACATCCTTCGACATCGCTCGGCATCGTCTGCATCGGGTAGACTGAAGGTGAGTGAATGGCAAGAACCGGATAACTCGAGCTCTAGCCGCAGCACGTCACGATACGCGATTCGCTCGCAGCGAGTGGTCCCCGAGTCAGCACAGCTCGCTCGAATGACCGATTCGGTGGTGAACATGATCTCATCGGAACTGCAGCGTTCGAGATCGCAAAGAGGATTTCCTCATGTGGCAGGAGCAGGATCCTGACGGCGTGGTTCTCGTCCAGGGGACTAAACGCTCCATCGGACTTGATGCGCATGCTGACGACGCGGGGGAACGGAAACTGAAGAAGAGTTCGCAGCAGCTGAGCCAGCGTACGATTTACATAGATCGCTTAAAGGTAACATGTCTTCAAGCAGCAGCCTCTCTCAGGTGCGACTGTTGCTTCTTGGCATGAGGACTCGTACTCAACGTGCTTGTCTGATCTTGTTTGATCGGGCTGACTGGTTCATCGGACGCCACCAACCGGAACAACTTCAAAGCAGTTCAAGCAGCCATCGCGCTGGGGTCGTGTTACCTTCTTCATCTCGCTCATTCTCTTAAACTATCGTGTCAATCGCCACGTTCGCTGGATGGTTACGCCGAGATGGAGTTCATCTCGACCGGGCTACCAGTACGGGTTGTACCTCATCCCCTCGACCGAACCGCTGTCCTCGTCGCCCTTTGAGATGTTCGGAGCCACCTCAATGTTTCGATGCTCGGACACACCGTGCTTCACCACGACGCTCTTAACCGCTGAGAACTCGCATGCGGGCTCCGTGCACTTGACATGGTCAGCACAGTGCGAGGCGAGCTGCGATTCCTCGAAGAACTCTGCCTTACACGGTTGTCAGCGCCAGACCTTGAACTTGCCTTCGAACATGAGCTGTCGCTGCGCGATGAGCTCCATGCGCGTCAGTTTCTTGGAGCAGCGGTAGATCGAGTGGCCGGTGACGCTGCACGCGTTGCAGCAATAGGTGCCGCGGAAGCCGTGTCGAGCTGCTCGATGGCGCGCCACCACCCGCTTGGACGCCGAGAAGGAGCAGGACGGCTCGGGACACTCGATGTGACGCGCTAAGTGCGTCCGCTGCTGAGACTCCAAGTAGAACTGTTTGCCGCAGAGCTCGCACCGCCAGCGCTTGACTCTTGCGTACATCTCCGCGCACGCAGCGAATGACGGATCGATCGGATTCTCCGCGTTCGAGTCCGAGTCCAAGTCTGGCGACGCAACGGCGCTGTCGCGTCCCTCTTGTTTTCCACAAGTTGCAGCCGACTTCCACCGAGGATCACGTTCATCTTGTTCCAACTTCCTCGGACAGGTGTTGGATGGGTACTCACAGCCCAAATCATCTTGCGAGTCGAGCACATCCACTACCCTCTTCGGACACTGACGCTCGCCAATGTCAGCACTGTGACTCGGCCTCGGGTTGGTCGGCTCTGGAGGTGAAGAAGAATCTGCCGCCTGGGTCTCCTTGCGTTGAGCTGCTGTCTGCAGGGCGAACCGGTGTTCTTCGCTTGCTGCACACTGGTGAGCAACACTTCTCCTCATCAACGCCTGCTCTGCAGCTAACGAAGCCACCAGCTGCGATAGCGCGTCGAGTGGATGCACTCCATCGTCAAAAGAGCAGCTTCTGGGGCTTGCTTCGTGGCGAAGCAGGAGCCTCGTTCTGGTCCGCTGCAACGATGAAGTTATAACGTGAATGATCGAGATCAAGGCTGGAGACTGTACCGCTGTTAGTATGGAGAAGTCCACGATGGCACGGAGGTGACCCAGGCTGCCACGGCTCCGCACCGCTGCCATCGCCCGATGATCGAGCTTCCCCATCTCGGCTCGCATCCGCGTCGTCGGTGTCGTATCTATGAGTTGTGCACAAGTGGCTTTGATCGTGTTCACTTGGCGTGGAAACGAAGCAGACCCCAGCGAGCGGGGATTTCGCTAGCTCGTCCATGCGAGTCTTGATCTGCTCCTGCAGGCTCGCGAGTTTGTCTTTGAATGCTGAACTGATGAGATCTTCTGCTCCAGCATCCGCATTGGTTCGTGAAGCTGCGCCTCCCGCGACTGGGCTGGCGGAACTGAGCAGACAGCTCTGGTTGCCTCCAAGTCCACGACGATCTCCTCCATGGTGTCCGATCTCGAAATCGATTGAACCAACCGGAGTCACCACCCTACGAGGCAGTTGGCACATGATGTACCTCGACATGGACGTGCTCTCCGTGTTCTGTCTTCCAGGTTGG